>PXNZ01000001.1:0-108569 GCA_003012085.1 Trichoderma brevicompactum
CCGTAGTCCAGCTGCTGCTAGCCGGCGTGCCGTCCGCAAGGGGGGGGGGGGGGGACCGAGGAGCGCTAAGGAAGCTCAAGGCATACGGAACTGCAGCCAACCGCTTCCTTCTCATGGGCCCTCCCCCTCCCAACACACCTCTGCAGGCCGAAATCACCGGGAGAACATGGGGATGACGAGCTCGATGCTCTTTGGCCGCGAGCTGCTACCGCCGGGGTTTCGTGATGGTAGTGGTCGCTCCATGCCTCCAGATCCAGCCTCATGAGAGTAGGCGCCACCGTAGCCCAAGTCGTAGGCACTGGCCGAAGAGAAGAAGCCGCTAGTCGAGGGTCGCGTGTACGAGTTGTTGGGGCTTGTCGCTGAGCTGCGGCTGAAGGGCCAGATGCCACTGCCCGTGGGTGATGGGGGGCTGGGCGGCCTCACGTTTAATGATCGCAGAGCAGACATGGCAGACGTGTGGTAGTTGAGCGTGGTGCCTGGAGATGCGGGCGGAGAGTTGCTGAAGTGCATTGAGCTGGGCCTCGATGGTGATGCTCGCGGCACGATGTCTCGCGGCTCGGGCTTGTCGGCGGCATAGTGAGAATAGCCGTGATGCGTGGCACCGTAGTAGCTGTGAACCGTGGCCGGCTGAGAGGAAGAGTCCTGGTCAACTCGGCGGCATCTACCAAGATTGTCAGTAATCGTGGATCGCCAAATGTCGCGAGTATCATCACCAAACGTACGTTTCGGAGCAGTATAAAAACATCTCGTCGGCGGGAATAAACTGCTTTTCGCAGGTCATGCTGTAGGAAGCAAAAGTCAGCAACGGATTCACCGCAATCAACGATGAGAATGGCGTCTCCTTACCAATACTGAGGAAAGCTCTCCCTCTCGTCGTTATCCCAGACCTCGCTGCTGTGTTCCCGGTGTCCTCGCCCCAGCTTCTGGGCACTGGACGGAGTGTGTCGTCGTGTCATGGTTGGTCGCTTGTACTGCGCAGGCGTTGCGGTAACTGCCTTTCGGACGTCTGTTGTAGATGCGTTGGCAGTGTAGGGTCCAGACTTTCGTCGCTGATGAGGCATTTGGAAATCTAAGTCACGGAAACTATTGAAGCCCCTAGGCTAAAGAAGTAAAAGGTGTGTGGGTGAGGTGTAATCCTGGCAGTTCGTACAAGGAGGGGAACTACCAGGACCGTCCAACACTCAAGAGGTGAACCAAGATCTAGCCAGGAATTGATGACGAGAAAAGAAGCCGCGCGGACTTTATATTCTGTAGGCAGCCAACGAATGTGCGTGACAGGTCGTATTTGAGAGATGTGAGATTATTAAAAGGACAAATTTGCCCACATGCGTGACTGAGAAATAGATGGACCTTGTGCCCCGTATAGCAGAGCTGGACTGACAGGAGGGAGGGTGAGTTGATCGACGGGATCCGGCAGATGGAAGGATGCTGCAGATCGATTCGTCGAGCGGATAAACGTTATCCACTCTAATGTTCAGTTGACAGGAAGCGTCTGTTGACTGCGTGGAGAAGGAGCCTTATCAAGGACCAAATATAGTAATGGAATCAACAGTCAGATGATGAGCACCAAAAAGCCCAAGTAGCGCTGCTAGTTGTCGGTATAGGAGGGTGAGATAAAGGGCGGCCTTGGTGTAAGTGGCACGGGGTTCCGAATTAGTGCTGCCGAATGGAGGCGGAGCTGCAGTTTGTGATTGACGAGGCGCAGGAGGAAAGAAAGGATGTCAGATAGAATAGATGGATAGAGAAAAGAGGGAGAGAAGGAGATGAGAAGAGCTGGCGTGTGTGACTCTTTTGTTGTCGTGATTTGATTAATTCAAGGCAGCCGAAAGCGGAGACCCGGAGTCGCTGCTTGGTGAGAAAGTTTACAAGGCCTGGAGAGGTACAAAAGTACAGGCGATGGTGACACACTGTCGACGCCCGGCTCCACAATGTCGCGATGGTACCAGGCAACGATGACTCTGTTTTTGTGGGCTCCTTTTTTTTGTGTTAAGTTTTTTTTTTTCTGGGACTGTATTGCGTGTAAGAAAAAGTGACTTTTTTTGTTTTTTTTTCCCCGTTGTTCGAAATGTGGAAATCCACAAGTAAGCGAGTAATTGACGAGCTCGGGATCGATTGAAGCTCAGATGATGGATGGTAGGGCTGGGCTCGCTTTGCATGTACTTGTAAGACGGGCTCGTAGCTTATCGACCTTTGAGCTGACGTGCTTATTAGCCAAGATTGGTAGCACAAAGTCAAGTAAGCCTGAGTTTGTTTGTGTTTTTTTGTGACTGTGAATGCGGCGTCTGTTCGCGGCTTGGCTTGCTGGTGAGGTTCGAGGCAAGGGGGTTGACGTGATGAGATGATGGAAATGCAGATTGTGCAATCTTGGAGTCTACTGCAGGTAGAACAAGAGAGCCAAAGATAGAAACAGCAACAAAGAAACAGGAGACGAGGACCGTATCCGGGGATCCTGACGGCTTAATACTACTTACCAGGCACTGCCAAAGACCACGGCTCGCCAAGTACCTCCGTCGCCAACAGAACTCGCATGGGGCTTCGCTGCCAGGCACGGGTGGAGGCCAATGGGCAGCAGCACGCGTTCCCACGCAAAGTGACGAGTCGCCAGCCGCATGCAGCTGCATTTGCAAGCGCATCGCAAGCGCATCGCAAGCGCATTGCAAGCGCATTGCAAGCATCTCGACGGCCCCGGCGTGGGCTAATGGTCTTGCGCCGAGATTGTGCTCTGGTGGCGATCGACGGACGGGGCCAAAAGCCAGGGGGGATAAGACGTGCGCACAAACCGCAAGTGTACCGTGTACCGCCGCCCGCCACGTACCGTCTACCGCCAAGGCGCCCTGCTGCTCGTACTCCGGTACTCCGCCAGCGTGCTTCCGGCCATGCAAAGGGGAGCTTGACGGTGGTACATGCACATGTGGAGCAGCCTTGAGCTGGCACGCAGATGTGGTACCGGTACTCCATCCCTACTTTAGGTACGGAGTAGGGCCTCTGCTCCGCGGGGCCACCAAGGTACCAGCTCCTGCTCCGTCTTCCGTTTCTCTGTACGGAGTACGCAGAGGGCGGGCGCTGGCTGTCTTGTACTGTACCTGGCTTGGAAACGCCGGATTGGCGATCCTTCAAGCGGCCTTTTCCCTCTGACGGCGCCAGCCATTGGCTGCCATTGATTCGCAGGCACTCAGAAATGCAGGTGGCTGCCAATATCGAATTACAGGCATATAGAGTTGCCTTGTACATACGGAGCACATTCCTACCTGGTTCCCCCCGTCTCAACAAATTTTCTTATGTTTTACAAGTACCCCTGCAAACGCACGCACAAAAGCCAAAAAAAAAAAAAGGGAAAAAAGGAAGCAAGAAAACTTTCAGCCATGCATATCCGTCGACTCGACTTGTATCATCCGCAGCGCATCACTGCGGCTGCGCACCCCCCCCGGTGGAGCTTCTGGCGTGGGGCGCTGGGCGGAACAAACGGCGCAGCTGACGATACAGGCGGTGCAATGGCACAATTGTCACGCAAAATCGCCTGCTGGCCAGCGCAGTCATCCAGTCCAGCGAGCACGTTTCCAGCGACCCAAACGCTATAATTCCACCGCCACGACCCAATCAGCGTCTCTGCCGACCGAGGATTCGGGCCACGGGGGTCGCTGTCGCAAGGCCCGATGGCCCATTTGTCGCATCTTATTACGCAACAGTGATGCGAGGACTGGACCGATTTTGTTTTTTTTAATCTATTTCTTCCTTTTCTACGAAATGCCAAGTAGACTATATTACGTACCTTTGTGGTTTAGGTACTAAGGCATGCCTAGGTACCTAGAAAAGTACGAAGTACTAAACAAGGAACACACGAGAAGGAAGGAGCACAGCAGAAAAGCCCATCACGGTGTTTCCCAATGCTCCGCTAGCCCGCTGCTAAAAACCGCCAACCTTGATGTCCATGACGCACTGCGCTGTAGTTGTAAATTTTTGCACTTCGCACTCCGAGCTTCGTAATTCTCGGCAGTCCGAGGCTTGCGTGCCTCTTTTTGCGAGTCATCCCATCTACCTACTGTACTTGTGCTTGTATTCGCTCCTCTTTGTCATCACGTCAGGCTAAGGTTTTAACCTCTTGTGTATACTCCGCTCCGTGCTCCCGTTCTCGTTCCCACGACATCAAGGTCCCTGTCAGACGGTGCTGCTTGTATCCCCTGGCAAGAAAGTCTCGACTCCGTCCTCCGTTCTTCCTACAGACGCCCCAATCCTCTCCCCTCCGTTTTCTCGCCGTTGGCCCAGCATCGTTTAGTCCTGGCATTGGCCGAATGGCGCGAAAAGTAGCCGAGCCGCACTGATGCAGGCGGGCAGGCTTCCAGACATGCAGCTCCACGAACGTGATTCGCTTCGACCTCGAGTCTCACCATGGCACTACTATTGTCTGCTAGCCCGTCTATCAATTGATTGCTGTCCCGCTTGGTGCTATTACTGGTGCCGCAAGTTCTATTAGCACTACCAGCACTCCTAGGCTGTGGCACAAGTAATATCTGTTTGTCGTTCAAAGCCTTGACTCGTCTGTGGGGTTTGACTCTGCCGATGCTACTAGTACTGACCAAGTAGCACAGGCATGCCGCAAAATGAAGCTCTCTCCAACCCCGGATGCCCGTTGGACTAATCTCAATTGACTCCAAGAACCTGCTAGCACAGCGTCGCCCCCCCTGATAATACGGAATACATGGGACTATTCTTGTCCCGTTTATGCCGCCGTGCCCAGGGCGCATCCCATCGCCTTAGTTTAATACTAAGTACTGCTTGTGCATGGCGTCCTGCCTGTCAGACTGAACCGCTCAGCCAAATGTATCTTCTCAATTAGGGCTGACGGGCCACAGCATCCGAATCCCGTCGTAAGACAGGAATTGACCTTGCGCCTAGTTCATACTTTTGTGCCTGATCTCTCTGTCTTAGCGCTACACTCAACACTTTACTTGGATCAATTCAATTCGTACTCGTACTCCCGTACGGAGCAGCTCTACAAGCGTTTGCCCACCGTTTTGCCCCCTGGGTCTATTTTGCTACCCTGCTTAGTCGACCGGCGTTACCCACTCGCGGTTGGCGGCTTGTTCGGTTCTGGCCATATTCGGCGCCGAATTTAGCGACTCGTTCTCCAGACTCCAGGCCCGTGGGATGGGAGCCAAGGAGCCGTCTTCCTCTAGGTCTGGCCCGTCGGTTCTCGCTCCACAAGGATAAAAGGAAAACGCAAAAAAAAGCAAGTTCAGCTCTACGGACCTCACTTTGGCCAAGAATAAAAATAAGAGAGGGGAGAAAAGTAGCAACAGGCCAAGCGAATCCTGCACAGCGTCTCATCTGCCTTTGGTATCCGTGTGTGGGGAATATCTCCGAACTTTTTTTTTTCTACCTCTCGCTTTTCTCAAAGGAAACCCCGCGACAGGAGGGCCGATCCTGACCCTCTCAACACTCCGTTGCACAATCGTTCCACCATGTCCTGTATCAGGAGATTCCAGTGCAGAGCAAACACAATTACCGGCCCCTTGTGATGCCTATTGAATCAACTACTCCGTACTGGTGGTATGAATACTAATCCGTACTCTACTGCCACTTCTCCGTGTACAAGTAAGCACGCTCGGGTCCCATTGTGCGAGTTTGACTCCATCTTGAGTATCATTATTATGGAGAATCTGCACAGGCGAAGCTGCCCGTTTCTCCCGGCATACCGCCAGACCGTCAAGAGCTCCAACTGGGGCCGAGGCTCCGTTTCCTGGCCGTAACTGCGTGCCCTTGCCCAAAGTTCCGAGTTGCAATTCGGGGTTGAGTGATTAGCATCATACCATCCCAACACCGCTAATTCGGACAAACTGTCTTGTCTGCCTTAACAGGGATGCCGGACGCGGTTTCTGCCAATCAAGACATCCCACGCAATTGAGTGCAAAGTAACTCTCTGCATTGCGTCCCAATCCCCCATGCCTTGGAGGCGTTGGTTTGACTTCATCTGGCATAGATGGGTATACTTCAGACGGCAAAATGAAACGAAAAAGAAGCGGTGGCAGCAGCTTGGCATCCAACACTCCCACTGTCTTATTAGCCGTCTATCCACCAAATGCCACCCCGCATCTTTGCTTCGGGCTCGAAAGAGCTGATGCAAAAACTGTGCAGGCTGAGGCCATCTGAGGCACGTCCGTTCTTTCTGTTAGCCTGCTATGCGCATACTAGTATGTATGTCTCATACAGAGTGCTGCACGACCCAGTTGACAGCTGGTTTCTACTAGTAGTAAGCTACAGATGTGATAAAGCCGCTACATGCTTTACTGCCTGATCTATTAAGTGACATGCATATCGCTCAATCCACTGCAAAAGGGCCAGGCCCTTATACGTGTTGACCTAGCAGCCTCGCCAAGCTGCTAATTAATATGAATGAAGATTGACTATTGTTCTGGCGCGAGTCGCCTTGTGGGGTCTGCCAGCTCCAAAGCTCAAGCCTGCGAAAGCCCAAGCGGGTTGCGTGCTTGTGGTACTTCGTATACGGAACAGATGTTTTCCAGAATGCCACCGGACAAGTCAAGACAAGACAGACAGGGCCTCGCGGAATGGGGCGACTCAATTGCAACATCTCGGGCTTCTCCGTTGCTGCAAAAACGAGTTCCGCAGAGCCAGGAGGAGTCGCCGGCCAACGAGAAAGACAAAATCCTAGCGAACAGGGCTAGTTGGGAATTATCCCCGCCGAATGGATCTGCGCGGGATCGGTCCGGAGGCTGCTACCCCGTTTTTTGCTAGCAAGGCACGAGTAATGCAGCCTTTCTCCCTAGCAACACGACGCATAAATTTTCCTTCTCCTGACAAGCATCACCCTGATGCTGGATTGCCTACGGAGTCGTAGCAGCCGGCACATTGACCCTGTCTTCCATGGATTGTTATGTAGAACATTATGCCCGGTTCTTTTCTCCTATCTGGAATGAGTGTGAGACAAGTTCGGTTAAGGCTTCAGGGTTTTAGCCCCCTTACTCCGTAGAAGGAGGAATATGGAAAAAAAATTTCACACATTCCACCCAGCAAGCGAGAGCCGGATCCGTAGCCGAGTCAAAGAATACTTCCAGCATTGAGTCGTTGAGGGGATTTCGCAGTCGGCATTACCCACCGGGAGTGGATAGCTGAGAACACAGGGGCGACAGTACTACTACTCCTGTTAACAAATGTAAAGATTTGCGTAAAGGGGGCATCCATGAAGTGTTCTGGAATTCCGACTGTGTCGATTATCTATCTATCCATCTATCTTAGTAGTATCTGCCATACCAAATCCAACAGTAGATTGAGACCATGCCAAGTTTCCGAGTAGTATATGCCAGTTAAAGTGACAGCGGCAGCGACAAGACTGAAGAAGGGTAAATGTTTAAACGCCATCCCCGATAGGCAAGACAAGTTGGCGCGGCAAACCGGGGGGGTGGCGCTTTGCCGTACATATTGGCTCTTTGCTTGTCTAAAGTGCCGTGTATCATATTAAGCTTCTGCCCCCCCTGAGCGAGATCGGAGCACCGCAATGTTCAACCCAAGAAGCCTCATGTAGATTTCCCATTATTTGCATTCCAGTGTTTAGACTTTTTTTTCTCTTCGGCTGAAGTGAAAGTGGCCTGATTGTGAGAGTAAAATCGTTTCGCTGCCATATACATCTCAAAAACCAGAAGTAGCATGTGTCGACGTCTTGTTTTTATTCTTCAGCAAAGAACTGCCATCGCTCGTAGGTGGCTTGTAGATGATCATCGAACTGAAGTAGCATCTTGGGGAACAGCTTCTTCGAGTTTCGCAATCCATTCGTCAAGGGGTAGATTGAAAGACGGTAGACTTGAGGCTCTTCCAGTAGGCTTATTCGGTGCAGTTGCTTCTCTCCCGTTGACAAGCCAAGAATTGCTATCCTGTTCGGCGATTGAGTGATAATCCAGCGCGACGCACTCGTTCAACTCCATGTCGGGCAAACCTTGTGTATCTACCGGTGCGGCTATATGAAGAGCACCTAGTAATGATGTCTTGTAGAGGTCTTCAATCCGTTGAACGTTGTCATCGGGCTTCAGGAACCGCATTACAATCGGCCTGGAAGCATGCCACTCCTTCCAGAGAGTTCTGACGGCGCCGAGATGACCTAGGAGTATGATGTAGGATTCATACATCTCGTACGCCGTATCTGTGGAAACTCTACTCTGTTCGCCGAGATAGAATAGGGGAAGTGAGCGGAAAGAATCGCCCGAGAGAGTGTGATGCTCATTGATGCCGGTTAACAGTTGTAGGAGAAGTTGTCGCTCATGACCGGAGTAGAAGCTGCCCTTTTCTACGTCTCTTAGGTGTTGGATGAATGCCTTGAGCGCCTCCGCTATATCACTTGACGGTGCAGAATATCGCTCCCATGTACTATCAACGAAACCACGGTGCAGCCATTCAGATGTCGCTCCAGTATTTCCTGCTGCTGCGGAAAGTCGTAGTGCTAGTCCGGTCAACGCAGGCCCAATATTTCCACCATGCAGTGATAGTCTTGCAGCCAGATTCCCGATGAAGCCCAGCATTTCCAGATAAGTAGCCTCTTCCTCTGGATGCTGATTTAGAATATTTAGACAGGCATTTCGTATTTCGTGGGAAATGTCGGGTGTGCCCTTTGAGTCTTTATTAACCCCCTTTTGCTCAGGGAAATAAGATTTGACCGTCTCTCCGGAACGTAAAGAGTGAAACACTAGTCGACGGATACCAGTGATAGTTGTCTGCTTCTTCAAAGCAGCTGTCAACTGAGATGGCGACAGTGGCTCCTCACTTCGATTTGTTATGGAACGCTGGAGATTTCCATACCGCAACAACATCCACTCGAGAAGAACCTGCTCATCTTGCAATGCATGAGGTGGGATTCCATTTTCTCGGCAAAGCGTCTCGATGGGTCTGGAATCTTGCCTCGAGACGACTTTACTAGGGACAGAGGAGACTTCCAAGGTCGTTGCAGCCGTGAGGGTTTCGTCGATACTTGCTGGGGTGCCACGAAGAGCGGCTGAAACAATATCATGCGAACCGAGTCTCCAGATGTTTGCTGGATTTGACAATACATCGTCAGCTTTCCGTCGAGACTCTGAGATTTGCTTCTGCAGCTGCTTCAGATGATCTTGGACGGCAAGTCGTTTTGGATTAACGTCCCATTTCCTCTCCAGTTGCTCCTCATCCGCCTCGTCCACCGGACGGACAAACCGGCTTCCCTCGGCGTCAAGATCCAGCAGTAGATCTGGCATCTCAAAGAAATCGTCCCGTACGGGAATTGAGTCTGGGGACTTTGGTGGCCGCTTGTTGGATATTGTGTAATAGACTTCATTGTTCTTGTCGAGTCTCCGCACGAAAGCCTTGGAACGCTTTTGGTGATGCGCCACAGAGCGATGAGCTGAGGTTGCGAGCCGTACGGCACAGGACGACCTTGAGCCTATCATCTTGAGTGAGGTTTGGGTTCCAATGGTTGTGGATGATCCATAGGCCCTCAATATCTGGAACTTTTCCTCTTCTTTGAGGAGTTTAGATGGCGAGCAAAATTATGGTAGCATCGCGTGTTCTGTAAGAGAGTACATAGGTGTACTGCACACGCGGGCCTAATTACAGCGCCTCCAGAAGTACCTGTTTTACCCCAGATTCCACTAATATTCAGCGGATCCCCACTGGATCTCCCACTAATGAAGCGCTCTGTGCTCCAGCCGTAGCGGATTGTTAGAGGCCATTGCAGCGCTGCCGGAATCGCAGCCACGTAAATCCGAAGTTAGTCCATTTCGAACCATCGTGAGACCCAAAAGATTCAGTTCAACAAACCAAATTACGTCAAACTCCGTATCTCGTCGCCTCGGTCTGCGTTCTATCACTGTAGAAGATTCTGTGAGGTGTCAAATCTGATCGTCTGAGTATCTGTTGCTTTACATCGCCTGCGGCCTGAAAATCTGGTCTTGTTGGCAACGATCAACTTTTTCCTTTGTTGGGACAATCGCGTCTTGTTTTGCCTGCACGAAGTCGGCTTCATCTTACTATTTCTTTCTACATCAAGTGCCTGACTAGCTTAGCCGAACATGGCGCCACCGGCGAAGAAGAGACGCACCAGGGCCAACGCTGCTGCCATCGCAGCAGAGCCAGCGCAAGAGTCAATAGTTGAAGAGCCTCAACCCGTCGAACCTGCACTCGAAGCTGTTCCCGAATCCGCTCCCGAATCCGCTCCCGAACCCGTTCCCGAATCTGCGCCCGAACCGGCAGCAGAAAAGAATGAAGAGCTTGATGCTGCAGCCAAAGCCAAGGACCGCATGGCTCGTTTCAAAGCTCTCCAGGCTCGCGCCAAGAAATCATCAGAAACCAACTTCAAGGAGGCAACTCTGGAATCACAGCGTCTCTCGACAAACCCAAGCGAACTGACTGCCCTTCACCGGAGACACGCAATCGCATCTCACAAACTGCTCAAGGCAGACACCGAAGAGGCCGGCGAGGATTTCGAGCGCAAGCGGGCCTGGGACTGGACTGTGGACGAGAGCGAAAAGTGGGATAAGCGAATGAAGAAGAAGGCGGCACACCGCGATAACAATGCCTTTCAAGATTACCATCAAGAAGCCAACAAATCCTACAAGAGGCAGTTGCGCAATGTCAATCCCGATCTGGAAAAGTACGAAAAGCAGAAGATGGCTGCCATCGAAAAAGCTGCAGCGTCCGGCGGTCTGGACATCGTTGAGACGGAGGATGGCGAGCTCATTGCAGTAGACAAAGACGGCTCCTTTTACTCTACGGCGGACTCCACCTCATTTACTCAGAACCGGCCCGACAAAGAAGCTGTTGATCGACTGGTCAAGGATCTTCAGCGTGCGGAGGAGATCCGCCTCAAGAAGAGAAAGGAACGGATGGCGCAGAACGGCGAAGACGGAGATGTCACATACATCAACGAAAAGAACAAGCAGTTCAACCAGAAACTGTCACGTTTCTACAACAAATACACGGCTGAGATTAGAGATAGTTTTGAGCGTGGAACCATGATATGAAGGGCTGATGGGGAAATTGGTCGTTATTATTGATATATTTGAGGAGTGTTTCTTCATTTTCAGGATTAATTCACACATATAGACACACAGCGTTTTGCTTTTAATGATACATGAACTTTTTGTTTACAACATTGTCTTCCTCCAACCTTTGGACGCAAGCTCCTCGATCTGCTCAATCTCCACAGGACCCTTTGTCGTCTCATCCGCAAGCGCCTCAATTACGGCCTCTGCAACTGTGTCAACTTGGACGGGCTTGGTCCCAGCCGCGCCCATGAAGCTTTTCAGGACGTTGCCTGTTAAGCTGTTGAATAAGGATGCGGCGCCGGCCGCCGCTGCGAGGCCCATGGTAACCTTGCGAGAGCTGTCATACATGAACGGCGGCCGCATATAGATGCCGCGCATCTGGGGAAAATTGCTAGTGATGGCACTCTCGGCTTCTCTTTTGGTGGAAATGTATCGATGAGGCAGAACCGGCGCCCCAGCGGCGGCAGAGATGAAGCAGAAAGCGCTAGTGTTCTCAGCGGCGGCATGCTTGGCGAGTGAAATGGCACTATCTCTGTTCATAACTTCGTATGACAATTGGTCCTTGGGGTTTGAAGGCTTGATGGCCTCTCCGGGCCGGCTGTGTATGGGGTCAACGCCGCGATCTCGGACTGAAGCAAAGGCTTTCTGGAGCCCTGTGATTGGAGATTCCCGACCAGAAATGACGCCCTTGTAGTCTGCCTCTAGGAGGATACCCATGCTGTGAACAACGTAATCGGAACCCTTGAGCAAGGGTGCATAAGTTGCAGGCTCAAGAATGTTGGCCCTTTCCCAAGAGACTTTATGAGCCCATGGAGGAGGGGTTGCGCTTGAGGTGACGGAGTCCCATCGCGGCTCGCCTGAGCGGCTTTTTCAATGCAAGATGTTGATGTGAGCTATTGCTTTCATGAAAAAAAGACGCTGTACATGATGGAATGGGATGAGGAACTGCCTACCTGACTGACGTTACATCCCAGCCCCTGGCTACGGCATACTTGCAGATCCGGGAACCTAAGAAGCCGCTGCCTCCACAAACTATAAGCTTCTTGGCCGCAGCTGACATGGCTGCTGTGGGTTGGAAGAGAATTGAAATGTACGGGAATTATATGAGACGGTAGATTGTATGTAAGACAAGTTAAACTTATAGAAGGATTTGGCGAGTATAATTAAAGCTCGTTTGAGGCTGTGAGCGAAAGTCAAGAGGTTGTGAGTTTTGTGGCAGAATCAGGCCATGCGGAAAGTCGATGAAATCATCATCCAGCTAAAGAGCTTAGTGCACATAAGGCTGAGGAACTCTACCGCTGAAGCTTGGGCGATACGCGAATATGATTGGCTACTCTTTAAGTGGGTCTCGATGACATATCTGCAAGGCTGAGAACCGCAAGGTGCACTTCTCAGCTTTTTGGTTCTTTATTTTTTTTTTGTCCCACCATTGACGCGACTAGAGTTTCTCAACTTTGGCTGGCTCAAAGTTCAACGCTTCGCAACAGCGTTCCGAAACTACACGATGGCGCCGTCCAACCAATTCGGCAAGCGCGTCAAGCTGACGCAGATCCGACGGCCTTTTGTCGTTGGCAGCACGGCGCTTCCCTTCTCGGACACGAATCCAAGACCGCCTGGGACTCCCGATAACCACACGCACTCATGGCAGGTTTTCGTCAGGGGGATGGAAGATACGGATATTACATATTGGCTGCGGCGCGTACAGTTCAAGTTGCACGAATCTATCCCAAATTACGTCCGGAGTAAGCCTTACGACTCCTTTGTCTCCTCTTCCGGTGACGGTGGTTCCCGAGGCGGCGCGCACGCTAACCGTTATGACAGTGGTAGAAGGAGAGCCTGGCAAGCCGTTTGTCGTCAACGAAACGGGATGGGGAGAGTTTGACATCACGATAAAGCTCTACTACGTCAACGACTCGGGAGAGAAACCGCAGACGCTATATCATTATCTGCGCCTCCACCCCTACGGTAGGACCGATGAGGAAAAGCAGTCCATGTTGGCGTCAAACGGCGAGGTGCGGGCTTGGAGCTATGAAGAACAACTGTTTAATGAGCCGTACGAAGCGTTTTATCAAATCCTCACGACTGGCGCCGTACCTAAGGGGTGGAAGCCGGCGGCCGGAGGTGGTAAAGGCAAGGGCAAGGGCAAGAACCGCGCGCCGCCCCCACTCCCCGCGCCGGACAGCGGCGATGTTTGGGAGCGAACGGCCATGATACCCAGCACAAACCGGCCTGGCCAGCCGTTCAGTCGGGAGACGGAGGCGGCCGAGGTCAAGAAGCTTTCAGACGCACAGCTCAAGACTGATCAGATGGCCAAGCAGCTGCTGGCCGAGCTGAAGAAGAAGGAGGAGCAGCTTGCCAAGCTCAAAGCCGAGAACGCGGCAGCAGCGGCAGTGGCGAAGCCTTCATAGAGAGAAGGGACGTCATCAACGCAGCGGCCTTTACGAAACCCACGTAAGAAGCGCTCTCGCCGAGATTCGTGATTCGAGGCTGCTCCGACCGAAGCCGAAGGGCAGGTCCGTGGAAGAACCAGAGCCGTCATGCACTATGCAGCTCTGGATCAGAACCCCGCCCTTCTCCGCACAGGGTCAACAGCATGGGGAGCTGCCGGTGTTTCAAGCAGGATACCATCGTCAGAAGTGTGCTTTTCCGCTTGCTTTCGTTGGCTCAACGGTTGCCAGCGCATCGCGCCACTTTTTTTTTCTCTACTTATTTTTAATCTGAGGCAACAAAAGCAGATCTTGGCGGCGGGCAGCTTATGCCGCAGGCCGCAGCACACGGCCGCATAAATGGAGGGGGGAGGGGGAGAATATGAGCCCAAGAAAGCTGATTCGGACGCGATTGTCAGCCCGAATCCCTGACATGCCCAGCTGAGCTTTGACACCACGCCACCTGTTGCGGTTATTGGCTGTGTCGGCCGCCTGAAGCCTGGCTATTGGGTTTTTATAGTAAGTATCTACTCCAGAGTGCATACGAATCTCTTGGACCCCTCGATCATCTGCTTATGTACGACGAGTTGGTGGGGAGAGGGAGAGGGAGGGGTATGTGTGGAATGACGAGGCAATAGGAGCAAGGCACTATCATTTTGCTGCTACCGCCTAGCTTGCATTGGCATCAATGTATGTCTCTTGATGGGGTAGCATTGGGCCAAGGGAGAAGGGAGAAGGAAGGGAAAAAAAAACATCAGATGGTTGGACGATGGTGATGACACACGCTTCCCCACTGCTTGGAGACCTGCCCTACTTTGCGGTAGTTGCATAGACCAAGGGTGCTAATACTACTAACTCCATATATAGCATATGATATGAGAGATATAATGCTCGCCTTAGAATAGCGTAGCAAGCACAACCACCAAAAAAAAAAAAAAAAAAAAGTTGCACACGCCATGCTAATACTAAATCTGCTCTCGTGCACACACACCCTCCTTGACGCCAAAATCTGGTCATGTGGACCTAAAATATCGAATATTCCGTCCCTACATATAAATATGCACATGCCATAATTTGCGGTGAGAACCTGACAATAGCATCATAAACGACTTACACGTGCGTGACAAGAGCATAACGAAGGGGGGAGGGGGCACAAACATTGCATAAAGGTGGTGGCGAAAAGGTTTACTTTTGCTATAGTTTCATTCTCTGCAGATTGGAGTTGTGTCTTTTTTGTATCTCGATCCCCGATCCACCCCAACCCAATAAATAATACGCCCACCCAGATCCAATATCCATTACACGATAATAGTACAAGATGAATTCGTTTCGTACTAATACACAGCATCCGTTTTGTACATCCGGCGCTGAAGAAAAAAACAATAAAGAAGAAAGAAAAGACAAAGGGAAGACAGTATCTAGTAATACAATGCCTTGTGAACGCTCAACGCTCAAACAAAACGAACCAAATAAGCTAAAATCATGAGCATTACCGCAGAGGTAGTAGTACATGGTAGTAATACACACATTTTCATACGGGGTGTAACCACCATCGACACCATGAAAATGAAACCCGCTTCCCCTCCCCCCACAATGCCCAATAAATCCCGGTCCGAAAATCTCAAGTTTTTGACGTATTAATACAACACACGCCGGGGGTGGCAATCGTAATGGGAGTGGTTGGCGCGGCTAGTAGACGAAAAAAAAAGAAGAAAAAGAGAAAAAAGAGAAAAAAAAGAGAGGCACGCATCCATCGTACACGTCTGCTTATAGACGGCTCCATAAAAAAAAGGGACGGCAGACCACACAAAAAACATGGAGAAAAAACACTTTCGACTCAATCGTCTTGTTAAAGTGCATATCCGGGTATCAAATCATGCAACCAAAACACCATCCTTGACCCCACCCGGTGTTAACCCTAGCCAATCTTTTTGCTTCTCTTGCTTGCTTGCTCCTGTTTTTTTGATTCCTGCCTGCCCTCTTTGTCCCCTGTGTACGTTACTTGTGATGCGTGCCCTGCATTCCCTATTGCCCCCCTCCCATAAAACGCCGAGGTATGATATATACCTTATGTTGGGTGTGTACGTGTGTATATATATATGCATGTGCGTATACAATTTCATACTTTGGTAGAAACAGCACAATGCCATGAAATAAAACACAAAAAAAAAAGAAGAAGAAAAGACAAAGAAAACAAGTCTAATCCCCGCGTGTATCTCCATGAGGTGGAGACAGTGGAGAGAAGGCTTTGAAAGGAGCGAATAGTAGTAATAGTAGTAGTTGGGCATGCGCAAATCTTTCCATGCCCTAATTCAGTTCTGTTCGAAAACAGGCTGCTTAATGGCATGGAGACTGCGGCGATGCCTCGTACGCCGGGGGTGGGGCGTCTTCCGACTCATCCCACTTGCCCCGTTGCTGGGACCGCTTCTCGTCATAGACGCGGCGTGCGATTTCGCTGGCCATTTTCATGACCCAATCTTGGTCTAGAAGATCAGGCGAGGATTGACTCTTGGCGCTTGATGATTCCCGAGGGGTACCTTTTTCGGGAGTCGGCCTACGGCTATTAGCCGTAGCGTCGGCCAGCATCTTGAGATCTTTCAGGGCGGATGTGAGCTCTTCCAACGTAAGCGGGTTCTCGCCAGCATCGGGCATGAGCGTTTGCGGGTGGAAAGGATCGCTAGTAAATGGATCCTCCTGCAGCTCATCTTCCTCTGGTATGGAGTTGTCCAGAATGGGCTCTGAGAGTGGGATATTGACCGAAGTAGGTGTATTGGTTCCGGCTTCGGATTGGTTATCTGGTGTGACCGCTTCAGACTTGGTCTTCCTGAGATTGACCACGCGGTTCTTCTTCTTGCGGCCCGGCCTTGATCGGACGTTGTTGCCGACGCCCAAGCCGGTGGATGCATTGACGCTTGTAAAGGAAGGCCGTGATGATATCGAGCCATGCAGCGTGCTTCCCGTGTCGGAGAATGTGTATGTGGTACCCGTGCCGCCAGGGTGTGAATTCGTCCTGACGCGATTGGGGGACGACATTGATGGAGTGGCGACATCAGCGCGGTCGGCGCAACCCGACCAGGCCCTGAATACAACGTCCCGTATACCGGGTGTGAATAGTGACAGGGTCCGATGCGAATCCGTTAGTGCAGCGAGACGCAACAAATTTTTCTGCGAGAAAAGCGACTGCGTCTCGCCCCCGCCATTCAGAGAGATTTCCGAGATGGCACTCGGGTCCAGCACATTGCCATTGGCATCGACAGGGTCCAGAGGTGGGCTTGACAGCGGGTTCACCCCCTCCTCATCCGTCTCCTCTTTGGGGGTTTCGACGCCCTTATTGGCCTGATCAGGGCACCACAGTTGCAAAGACAGTCGATGAATAATCGCTGGCAACTCGTCCATCATCAAGTTCCGCAGTTGCTGCTCAATGGTCCGCTGCAGATAGTCCCGCACAAACTGGATGGAATCAAAGGTCGAAGAGACCTTGAGAGACTCGAGCGGGTCATTGCGAAACACCAGGGTCAGTCCCTTCTGTTTTGAGAAAACCAGGATAATAAAGGCCGATAGCTTGATATCGGACAAGGTAATGGAGAGGGGAATCGTAAGGCCCGAGGCCGCGGCCAGTGGCTGCGGGGAGGTGAATTCTGGTTTAGAGGAGAGGTAAGTATTGAGGGGATTGGCCTGCGCAGCGTCGTGTTAGCCATCCATTGATCCGTATCTGCAAGCTTGTCTCACCCCGCCACACAAACGGAGATAAGAAAGAAAAATGAATTATCAAAAAACAACGATAAAAATTGAGGTGACCTGAGAATATGATCGTCCATGCAGGGAGACAGGTAGCATTCCAAGCCAGCATTAAAGCCAGACCCAGTTCCAAAGGGAGGGCAAGCTGCAGCTGGTTTTTGTGTGTAATACGCAAAGAGCTAAGCGATCGACGGCAATGCCGGCGATGGCGTATTGCATCCCGGTAGCGTGATACTTTGAAGCTTGCTGCTCGGCTTGCCAGACACTTATCCAGCTCATTGCCACATGCTCAATGAATTGATTGATTTCCCTTGACACCAAATCCAAAAAATGCGGCGCGATTCGGATGCGTTGTTGTGGTGGCGCGAGTCAAACAAAACGTTTCGGGCATTATCGGGTATTTTGGCGCGGCGCGAGGGAGCTCCATGACGAAAAAAAAAAAATTACGGGGATACAGCCAGAAGGGCCAAAACGTACCTGAACCCGCGTCTTCAGCGTCAAGTAGGCATCTCCGGAGTAGCACATTTTGAAAATGCCTCGAAATCTGTCTTCAGCCAGATCTCCAATTTCAAGGATTTCGAGGTCGGGTGGGACGGTGCCCAGGTTGAATTCGCTGACGAGGATGTCATCGACGATGATTGGGGGTTTGGGCGATTTGTTCAGGGCCTTTGTGAGCAGATCGCGTGCGCGCGAGTAAAACTCGGCGTCCGCCGTCAAAGGCGACCAGTTGAAGTTGAACGCCATGTTGAAATGGCTGTTATTATCGCGAGACCATGGGACACAAAACGATGGCCGTCAAGGGCCGTGAGGCAGCTTTCTGTGGGTGGGGGATCGATCGTGCGGGAGACGCTTGGGGCTCGCAAATGCAAGCAGGGGTTGGTTTTTTTTTTGCTTCTAGCGATGCGCAAAGCGACGATTCGACACAGCAAGCGAGGGGTGTGGTCGTTGGAGGCTTCGGAAGATGAGGTGTCGAAAAAAAAAAAAAAAAAGAATCAGGATGGAAGGATTTGAGCCAAGGTTACGCAGGAGGTGGTAGGAGCAAGATCGTGGAGATGACGCTATTAAGAGTTGGAAGAGCTGAGGCCCGAGAGGTTCGGAGGAGCTGCGTTTCTTTCGTAGCGAAACAAGGTGGGCGCCAGAAATTTTTCGCCAGCTAGGAGCTCGGTATGGCGCGGACGCACGGATGTGCGGTAGGCGCTTCAGGCCGCTGAAACAATCCGCTAGACCGTCGAGCAGTGGGGCGCTGTAGGCGGGCTCGTCCGCTAAGCTGCTGCACTGTGCAGAGCTTCCATCTACTAATACTGATGCCTTACATGAGAAATGTCGTGAGTCGGTCCTCGCATCTGCCCACTTTAGCGTGTAAATGCGCTTTTTCGCCGTGGCCGGAATCACAAAATGCAACGCCCAATGCAATCAGCAATGGCGACTGCTTATGGCCCATGCAGGGCTAAGAGTACAGCCAAGTGTAAGTGTATGCAGTCGCACGACGAACCAGCGGTTGTGTTAGCCGAATTGGACCACTTCTTGTGGCTGCCCCCCAACTAAGTCGCGGCGCATGTCTCCTGATGCGTGTCGCATCGCGAACACCTCGTTTCTGTAATTATCAGCTGACGGCCAAGCCTATCGATCGGTTGCCCGGAGTATATTGCGGCAGCTCCCTCCCTCCCTCTCTCTCGTAACCAGTGCGCGGCAGTAATCAAGGGAGATCTGCATCTACAACAGCAGCTAATCAAGCCCTCTTGTGGAAGTAGTATGCGGATTACATTGCGTTTGAGAGGGCGATCGCCTAGAATTGAGTGGCGAGAAATGTCTCCCTGCAGCTACGGCGCACTTGGGTGTGATGCAAGGAGACGGCAAAATGTCTTTCTCACCAACTCCAAGTTACAGATTCAAAACCAATGCTACCACCGAAGACGCGTTTTTTGAGTTTTACAAGCTGCATAAGGAGACGAAACGAGCTAATATTAGGCATTTGCTGCTTAATATCGGCTAGTTCGACCAAACTCGGCATTAGAAGGATACCATCCGGAAGGTACAGGAAGAACCCGTACGGAGTAGGAGTAGTGGCAATAGTAGTACTAATACCCAAGGCTCTTTTCGGGGCGAAAATCATGCGCCAATCCCCGATACGCGCACAGTACTGCCGTATTCTACATAAAGTGCATGAAAAAAGGAAACAAGAGCACAAAAGGGCCAAGAGAAAGCCGCCACTTTGCGGAGTATGACTTCGGCAGCGCAGGCAAATAGGAATCGCCAGCCAAGCGGCCAGGTCAACGCTGGTGGATGACCGACTACGGAGCACGGAGGATTAGCACCGCAGATAAAGCTGGATGGCCGGTCACTCCATGGGGGGCGCTATGGGGAACGTCCTGCATCTCGACGTTATTCTCATGCGTCTCATGCGGGGATCCAAGGGATCTTTGAGTGCATGTGGCTGGCCATGCCTGGAGGGCCCCTAATGACATCACAGGGACCGTAAATCCGGGGCAAAGGGGGCGCCCGTTTAATATCGTGCCTGCTCTCGCTCAAACTGGCTTTCGCTGTCCCGATTCCGAAATTTCAGATTCCTCACAAGAGGCCCTCTATCGGGATGCACGGTCTATATGTAGACGCGTAGATAGATAAGAAACAAACGGTAACGTCGCCCGAGGCTGCGTTGGTGCCCCGTGATGTATCGCATTCGAGTCATACATGCATACATGTACACGGTCAGGCGCACCCTGATGTTTTGGTAGCGCGGCAAACTGGGTACATGTACCTGCTCGACCACTGAGCCTCCAAACCACTGCTGAGGAGTGCGGTTGCATGGTAGCATCAGCCCACCCTCTCAAGTATTGTGACATATGGGAGTGACATTCGCGATCTCGCACGCCAAAGTCGCGAGATACCAGCGCAGCTCAAGTCAGTGGGCGAGGCAGAGGTTCGTGTCAGAAGCTTAAAGCAGGGCGAGAGGGAGGGCGCAGGAACCTGCTAGCAGCCAACCGCGATGCCTAGAGCAGATCATCCTCCCTCTTCTAAGCAGCGATTCAGCCCTGCGCAGGCTCAAGGCCGGCTATGTAAAGCTGTAAGCTGGCGGGCCATGGGCTTGTGATTGGCGGCAGCGGTGATGGCGAGCAGCAACCGCTGCACCACCTCCGTGCTCTCGGTTCAGCCGTTGTCCTGAAAGAGTAGAGCGCTTGCTGCGGAGTCAAGGGGGGGAAATGCACGACACTGGAGACAACTTCAGCTGCCCTCTGCCAAGTCTCGGGGACAAAGACCCAATATCGCTCTCTTTCATCGTGGGGGACAGAAGCCCTTTGGAGCGCCACAGCGAATCGCAAAAGGGGAGACTAATAATACGGCTCCGTCCTGTACGTACAAGTAGGCGAACATCGCGAGGGGGGGTGGCGTCCGGTAATAGTGGCAGATGCTACTATTCCGATCAATCCCAGCCGTCAGATTCGCAGCTCAGATCACAGGCTTGCCCGCGCCACGCCATTAGACACCTACTACTACTACTTGTACACATACCACCGGCCTCCCTTGCCTCGCTCCTACGAGCTGCTACTATTTCCACACTTGCGTTGCGTAGTCGGTGCGTAGCGGTGTAATCAAGTTCGTTCAATGGCAGACCTGGGCTTGTCATAGCGGGCGGCCTTACCTCCTCGATCCTTCTTTTAAACTTTAAACTATCGACCATCGACGGCTTCGGCGCCGCTTGTCCTTCTTCACCTACTCCTCCTCCTATTCTTTGCTCGTTTTCAACATCTACTCCTGCAGAGCACTCGACCTCGACCTCGCCTTTGGCGAACAAAGGGAAATACGAATCTAATTTCCACGCAAGGATGACGCCGCCACTCTGACTCTCCACTTCTTTGTCGTTTAATTCAACATTTGAACCCGGAATAAGGAACAAAGGAACCAAAAAAAAAACATACGTTAATCCGCAATATATACGACCTCGAACGGCGATATCGCTTCCCTGGTTTCACCAAACCCTTTTATTGACTAATCTACACCTCCCTACGCCCCTACGCCGCTCTGTCTCCTGCCTCTTCAGCGTGCTGCTGGCCTCTTGTGTTCCCTGAGACCGCCGCCGCAGCGCTGGGAAAGCCGCCATCCCACCCCCCGACTCAGTGCCTTGCAGCCCTTGCAGCCGGCCTGCAGGACGGGGCCCGCGACTCTCCCAATCATGGAGGCGCAGGCCTTCTTGCAGCTGCCACCCCAGCTTGTCGAGGATTCGGCTTCCAATTACGGCTCCTCCGTTGCCGGCGATTGCTTCGACGAAGACTTCCTGTCCGACGCGGGTCGAGAGTCGCCTTCCAATGCCGACTCCCTGGCGGAGGACTCTGACGATGAGGCTGTCCCGACCACAATCAGCCCGGGTGATATGGCCCGGCTGCGGGCCATGAACTACAACCGCCACCGCAGCCTCAAATGCGACTGTGCCCGTGACCGCGACAACAACCACGACTACGACCGAGCCCGAGCCCGAATCCAAGACGCCAGCACCCGCGACCGCGACGCCGCTCCCGCGCTGGATATGAGCGGCAGCAGCAGCGCGTATCACCCCCTGGTCAGCATCCTGCCGCGAGGAACGAAGCCCGTCAGGCTGGTCGGCGAGGGCGCCGCCAATGCCGTCTTCGAGATCAAAGTGCCCCCGAGCAGTCGCGTCGGCGCGCAGTTTCAAGGTACGTTTGGTTTGACGCCCCCTCCAAGGGAGGCGGGAATCGCGACGCCAATGGCCCTGATAGAACACCCCACAACCCACCCTTACCGAGGCCTCACAGCATTCGTCAACGCTAGTTGTGGTTACACAAGCCCAGTGCGAGACTGACACCCTCTTCCTCACAGGCAAACTCCTCAGAGTGGCCAAAGCGCAGGCTCTTGGCCGTACTCCAACCTCGTCCGATTATTATTTCCGCCAACAGGAGTTCTTCATCCGAGAGATCCAGCCGCATCTGGGTGACCATGCGGTGCGTCAGGAACTGGTGGTGCTGCACAAATCCGGCATTGTGGATGAGCTCAACGCCATGCTTCGGGACGTCAACCACACGCGCAAACCAAAGTTTCAAGGGTCTTTCATTGGCCATGCCTCCTGGGGCTTTCTTGTGGAGGACATGCGACCAGATGGTGAGCAGCTGCCCTTGACGCACGATTACGTAGCGCCCTCAAGCTCTATAGCTCTTATGCTGACATTATTCGACAGACGATGGTTCCATGCTTATCGAGTTCAAGCCCAAGTGGCTGCTACAGTCCCCCAGCGCCCCCAAGAATGCCATCAGATGTAGGCAGTGTGCGCTGGAACTTCGCAACTATCTGAAAGCTCCGGGCGCAAAGGCCCCATGCCCCGAAAAGCGGCCCTGTCCAATGGCGCTTGCGAATCCCGACTGTCCTCAGCAAGTCGCGTCACCGTTTCGAATAGCTCCGCAGCTCTCTGGTATGCGCGACGATGGGCACATCCAAACCGTTCTCGACAAAATCATCCATCATAAAGCGATTCGAATGCTGAGGGATTGCCAGAAGAGCCTCGATCATGCGGGGCCCCTGCGGCCTCCAACAAACTTGGATTTTGTCGTCGCCATGACATTGCGCGACTGCACGTGCTTTGCATTGATTCCTCCTGGTGACGACGGAGAAATCAAACTTCGATTTGGCGATTTCGACTGGAAGGACCCCGAGAAGAAATTCAGTCACTGGCGCGGGACCGAACAAGATCTCATCGACGGCGGCTTCTATACAGCTGACTGGGTTGTTTTGGGCGACTCCTATTACCACCCACCCTCGCTATGCTCACTAGAGTGGTCGGGGAAGCCTCGTACGGGAGAACCGGTTATTCTTCTTATGGAAGAAAACAATACAAAACATAATAAGCACTCTTATTCTCAAAGTAAAGACTTTTCTTCATCAACGGGAACGAAAAGGATGGTATACAGGCATAAGACGGATCTTGCAGCTCTGCACAAGGGCCTGGAGCCTTTTAAAAGAAACACGGGAGGCGCACTATCGGAATCTATTTACAACAACCCCCTGAGGTGCGATCCTCTATGAGGGATCCTGTATTATGGACTTTTTTTTTTTCTTTACCTTCTTCATTTGCCTTTTTTTTTTTTTACTTTGGCAGGCGGATGGCTTCTTTTTTTTTCTATTTTCCCTTCCTCTCTTTATTTCAAAAAGCTGGCATTGGGACTTTTTTTAAAAATTGGCGTCGGGAGGCTAGGTATGCATATATATGCCCAAGGAACGGCATCAAATGGAATAACGGAAAGGGCTGGTATAAAGTCGCATGGAATACAGGACGGCGGCGAATTTTGGGCAATTGGCTTTACAAGGTTCTGCTACTATCGTATATATATATATCTTACAGAATCATTATGCTATACCCGTAGTTTAGATTTAGATGGCTCATCTTCCTTTTCAAATGAATGCCCAACAGATCTATAAAATCCATTATATACCCCCTCCCCCACCCATAATGTGAAAAACAAAACGCCTATATAGTGACTATCAAATACCAGATATCGTAAAACTGAGCAAGCTTCCGGATGCCAGGCCGGCCACCAGGCACAGGCCCATGAATCCGCCAGTAGCCTCTCGCTCGTTTTCTTCGACCCACTCTCCCGAAGCTATCATGAAGCTCGACCCAAGCCATCCGTTGGTCACGCCAAAAACGATTTGGACGATGAATAGATAGAAGAAGTCGCTTGGGATGATGGCGCCCCGGCCGTTGATGTTGCAGAGGAGATAAAGCGGAAGGAGCGCGATTCGCGCCACAGCCAGCACGAAGAGCAGAAGCGGTCTGTGGGCAAGCGAAAAGGGCAGCATCGTGGCGATTCGGCCCGCAAGATCGCCAATGTTCCAGAAGAGGAAGCCGACGGGGATAAAGACGGCCGGTTGGAAGATCAGCCCTCCGTCCTTGTGCACGGAGAGGATCTTGACGGTGAAGACGGGGAAGAACATTGTCACTGCAAAGACTAGGGCTACGCCAAAGGCAAGCCAACGGAGTTTCTTGAGGAGGTGGAGCAGGGAGACGACTTTTCGGGTGGCGCGCTCGGCTTCTTCGATGCTGGTCATGGAGGAGGCTAGATGCTCTGTGAGACGGTCTGCCACCAGACGGTTGTGTCGTCTGACCAGGGGGATGATGGCCACGAGGGTCACTAAGGAGATGACAACGGCGGCGAGGAAGTAGTAGAACGCGGAGGACGAGCCGGCCGCCTCACCAGTCGTATTCTCCTTGCCAGGGGGGAACAGCAGCACGGAGACGACTTGCGCAATGGAGGGCAGCACGCCGGCTATGCCTTGGCCCACCATGAGGGCCTGCATATACTCCGATCGACCAAATCCAGCGGCGAATGCAAACGCGCCGTTTTGCATCAGGCCTGCAGCCCAAGAAGTGCACGCCACCATGGTGAGCACGAAGCTGAGATACTGGCGCGGCGACGCATTGAGAAAGACTGCTGTCGAGCCTGTGAGCAGCCCAAAGATTACGGTGTTGATTACGAGGGCGAGGTTGATTCGGAAGGGGTACGAAGCAGAGTGCTGGATGTGGGAGAGAATCAGCGCGGAGATGAGATTCGTGAGGGTCGAGACGGTGAGAATGGTGGATTGGAAGTTTGCTTCGATCCAGGAATCGCCGGCGAAGCGAGAGGCGAAGTAGGGAGCTGCGGCGAGGAACATGTTCCTGTAGAGAAGAGAAGAAATGAATCGCATTAGCCTGTTGTACAAGGCATATGGAATGATGGAACACAGAGGAGGATTTTTTTGGTTTCTTACCAGGCCCAGAGCATGGCCATGCCCAGGAAACAGAAGATGCCATACTCGATCCACGAAAAGGGCACCTCTTCACCATTGTCCGTCTCCACGCCTAGCAGCGCTGAATCTTCATCCGAAGCCAATGCATGATCCTCCACATCCGCCAACGATTGGTATTCCGGTCTCGAGGCCATTTTCGTTCGGTCTGCCGACCGAATGGGGTGGGAGTTGTGATAAATATGCCTTCACGGATAACAGGCTAGATAGAGGTCGTTATCAGAGCGTCTAGCGCACCCTCCCTCTCTGCTTTGTATCGAGCGCTCAAGTGTCTGCTTTTTCCAAGCGTCGTGACGGAGCTGAAGAGGGATTGCAGTGTATCCCTCGCGCCCATCTATCCAGGCATCGGCAAATCGGTCGCGTGAGCTAGAAGGGCGAACTCGTGACGTTTGGTTAAGGAGGATCTGAGGCGTTGACGTCCCGGATGGAGACAAATGTATGTAAGCTGGGGCGCGGGCCGCTAAGACGGGGCTGGTCAGGCGGGAGCTTTACCGCTAGGCTGCTAGGCTTGCAGGGCGGGTTTAGTGGTAGTATATGGAGCTGGGGCAGCGGGTACGAACAACTACATGCGCAGCAGCTAGGAATTGGTGGATGGGAAGGTACCTATGCGTACTGCAATGTTGTTTGAAGACGTCAGCGGAGTGCATTGAGCTCATCCATTGATTGCTTGACTGTTATTATTACTCCTTGGGTCTAAGTCACTGCTTCATGAGTTGAGTCAAATATCCAGACATTGCGTTAAAACGTCATTCATCTATAATCCAATATGACAGCACATTGTCTAAAACATCTACGCCACCGTGGGACAAGGCGTGGGCTTGTCATACTTCAGCCGACTAAGATAACTTGCATATATTGACGTGAAGTATAAACGGTCAGGTCTCGACATGAGACGACATCTCAAAATGCATAATAGGCACCTCCAAAGCAGCCTTGATACACATGTATACACTTAGCGCGAACCGGACGAGGCTCTCGTAGATTGTATTCAAGCACTCAAACTGCATCCTCCACGTGATGGATGCGTAATGCAATGCAGGTTTGTCATGCATCGCTAATATTCCAAAAATCTTGGCGTTTGAAGGTATACTATTAGGTACTACCTATTCATCCAAGACAAGCGAGCCTACTCAGAGCTTTGGAAGTGGTGAGACCATGCTTCAAATTCACAAGCAGCACTCGTATTCGCAATACACGTACAATCTCATCTGCATCGACACCTGAGCAGGTCTAGCCAATGTCATTGAATGACTTCCAGTCACTCATCTGTGAGCATTACACTTGTAGATTGCAGTATTCAAGTCTCCAGATACAATCGTACTAAATAAAATCGTGTGTACAGACTATCTGCCTGCTAACCTCGTGCCAATTTTCCAGACATACATACTGAGTATAGAACGAACACAATTAGCATGCGCACGCCAATATATACAAATGCGAACAACAGAGCAAGCAATGGCATTTACTGCCACTGCCCTCGATGATTCAAAGGTCCAAACTCCTAAAACGCCACGCCTCACACACACCTCGCCAGCCGTGTCAAAGCATTTCTTCGAGAAACCCCCTTATCCGAGAACAATATCCACTTGGTCTCTCGCTTGCGCACTCCAAGCCTTGAGCAAGATGTGTCCGATTCCCCTTCTGTAGGCAACACTGCCGATTCTCTCAATCCACAGCACATTGACAAAGTCTAGTATGCCGTCTGCATCCTTATTCTCTTCGAATCGCTCTTGCGTAAATATAAATGAACCCTTGCGCTCCATTCCCGTGCTGATGGCGATGAACTCAAGCTTTTCTCCTCCGTCGTAATTGGACGTCTGTACGCCCATCCATGCGTCATGAGCTCGGAATTCACCAATCCATTTGCCGGACTTGCTCCAGATGTTTCCAACGGCAATCTGGGGGTTCGGATGATCTTTGGGAGCCATGGTGTCTGCAAGGTCGACATCAAAGAGGCCAGAAACCGTTTTGAAGGACAGGAGTGGTCCTGGAAAAGTCTGCTCGGCGGTTGTTGGCGCATGGTGCCCATCTTTGGGGGGGTCCATGACTGGTACAGGATACTTGAAGATGGTTGCTCTATCGCTGTCGTGCTTGAAGACAGATCCGCTCCTTGACCAGCCACGTGGTAACGCCGCACCAGCATTTTTGCGGGACCGGAGATCTCGATATCGCAGTCCTGTGTTTGCCACGGGAACTGTGGAAGCTCTGTCTGTGAGGTTCCAGGTGATGGTGGGCTTTATTCTGAAAGACTGCATAGACTGAAATCGTTTAGAGGTCGATCCTACTTTTGTCGGGCTTGCCTCCTCAACATAGTCTGCCGCAGCCTTCCACAATACCAAGTCGACGGGTACTCCATCAAACCACCACCCCATCCAGGACCATGAGGGAAGAAACGGAGCACGCGGTGGCGCCCTCCGTCGTATTGACGCCTGCGGCCGCCAGAGCAGAGCGATGTCAAGAAACATGAGCGGCATCCCATACATGAAGCCATCTGAAAACGTACGGGAGAGCATAGAGGTGATGCCCGAGAATGCTCTTAGAGTGTCTTCAACATATGTCACTCTCCTTGCGCTATAGTCGGCAGCGATGCGAGCGTACTCGTCCAAGTCAGGCCATGGAGGGTGCTGAAAACCAAGTATGGCAGAGGAAAGACGATTCGCACAGTCATGCCGACTGCTGCCTCGTAGCTTTGGCATGATATTCACCGAGCTCTTCTGCCAAAGATTGCAATGGCACTCCCAAGTTACGGCATCTTGAAAGAAGAATACAGTTCGGCGCGAATAAAGTAGCTCCTGAAAGGTCCAGCCACGGGTGTTCCACTTGGACTGCCGAAGCAGCTCAGCGTGGTCCTTGGTGCTACCACCAGTCTTGGAGTCGCGCGGGTGACGCCGCGGGCTAATGGGGAGAAGGCCGGTATAGAGATCGCCATAAGCTGCCGCAATCGTGAGATACGAATTCGCGAAGATGTAAGGCATGTGTCGAATGTGATTCTCCTTGTCAACCTCGTCGTCTTGGACAATGCATAGTTGATCGACCCATAGGTAGCGGAAGCCCAGCTTTCTCGCTAAATACATGGCATCGAGAATGGTTTCAGGAATGTCTACCTCGGGAAGGCCCGACTGAAATTCTTCAATCTTGGACTTGAGCAGCTGCACCACCGCGTTGGGCCCTCCTCGACGCTGGTTCAACGGGCCCCAAACATAGCTCAGGGCGAGATAGCGATCCGTCGGTTTCGCCCTGACCAAGCAGCGCTCGACCGAGTCGACGAGATAAACGGGGCGCCAGGTGTTGGCATCCGAATCGTCGCCGCCGCAGCAGTGATGATTGTGCTGGCCATTACAGGTATCCAGCCACGTGCGGATGCGACTCATGGGCGAGGATTTGTCGGCGACGGACGAGCGCCGCCTGGTAGGGGGCGGCGGCGGCTCATTCCTGGTCCTTTCTTTGTTTTCCTTGCGTACCTGGTTAAGCGACCCCAGCAGGCGGTTTGCGATGCTTTGGCGTCTAGCTGGTGGTGGCGCCGCATGGGCGTGATGCGGTGGTGGTGCTGGAGCCGGTGGCGGCGACTCGCTGCCAGAGGAAGACCAGTCGTCTTCTGGCTCTCGCATTGTTTATTTACGCCGTCGGCGGTAGCTGTAACTTTTTTTATTCAGGGGTATACTTCCTGGTGATGAGGTGATGACTGTGAAAGACGATGAAATGGTAGCTAACAGAGCATCTCGGCGCCTGAGACGCAGGCCCTCATGGCCGTAGGACAAAGAGTGAGGCGAGATGGCGGTTGGGTGATTCGACTCGTTGCTTTGGGCGAGGCAAGGCAAGGCAGGCTCTAATAATGTCGTGCTGCCGGCATCAGGCTGGGCTGGGGGGGAGCTGCAGCGAGGCGACGCGTTGCTGCGCTACCCCTCCAGCCCTCCAGCACTCAAAACTCCATGGCCCCAATCCTAATCCTTGATCCTTCGCAGCTCCAGCCCCTGCCCGAGACACCATGACGTCGGCCGCTAATTGGCTGCCTCGGTGTGGCTCGCCTGTATGAAACCTACCCTATATGGCATGTGGAGCTTTTGGATTAGATATTGGATGTTTTTTTTTTTTTGTTTCTTTTTGCCCTTTGTTTTGGGGGTCCTTTTTCGAATTACAAGCCAGGGCCACAGTCGCATCCCGTATGAAGGATGTAGAGTTAGTAGCGATACCTAAGCAGCAGGTACCATGTTTAAGTTACACAAGAGAATCTTACTGCAACAATAGGTACCTACCAATAGCTGGTACTAAGATACCAAGTACATTGGTACTACTACTAGTGCTGAAGATATGGGAGGTGGCCTCGTAAATATTCGTCAGCGGCCCGACACCGAACTCAAACTCTATTAGCCGAGCCTCAATCTAAGCGCCATCACCAACAGGCACTTTCCTCCTAGAGATAAAAGATAGAAACTTGACTAGGCCGAGAACAGGATGCACGAACAAGTCGTCGTCTTATATCTTAGCAAATTCGCTATTGTATTTGGTAAGCAGCAGACGGCTATCCTGCTGGCAATTATCGGCACAACGCCGCGTGGGTGCTTACTACAAGTAGTAGTACCACTGTCTCAGTGCTCCGTACCAGGTAAAACAAGGTCTCGCTCTTCTCCGCATTCTTCGACACCTGCTAGTCTCACTAGTGTTCGGTAAGCTGCGTGGGATACAGCTCTTGTGGGGCTTTCGTAAACTGACCCTCTTCAACTTCACTCCGTCTCCATCCAACTCTCACAGAGCAGGGCCTACCGGCCGACATATTTTCTCCCTCAGTCTCTTCCCGTTCCAGGGTTTCACATGTCCATGCCGCCCAAGAGGATGGTCCCGTAGCGTCTACCATCTTGGTTGGGGTTTGATTTGATGGTGTATCATGGCCACCAGCGCTGGTCAGAAGCGTGTCAAGACGGGTAAATGCAACTCTCATCACCAGTGCTCGAGCTGGACTCTTTTAACTAACACGACACAGGATGGTAAGCATTTTCGGCGCAACATATCCAACTACAGGAATGCTCTGTGGCCTTTTTACACCACCTGTTACTGCTTTTGCAAGCCTCGACTGACCGGCCAAATCGGAGACAGCCTGACCTGTAGGAAACGTCACGTCAAGTGTAAGCTAATGCAGGACAGCCCCAGTCGCGACGATCCCCCTTCTTCCTATAAAATTTGCTATGCTGCCTTATTTAAGCCCTTATACAACATTCTACTATTGTCCCCAAGTTGACGTTGCCACAGGTGATGAACGCAGACCGGAATGCAGGCGGTGCGAGATAGCTGGTCGTCCGTGTTTCTTCCCCAGGGAAGCCGGTACCACTAGCTTCAATGAAATTGTGTTGGATGAAAGCGACTATTTTGTCTTTCCGGAAGACCATGTCTGGGTAAATGTTCCGTCTTCTTGTAAGTGTACCAACAGCGAGATCTCGGGCATCTGGCCGGGGCTAATCCGATTATTACAGTGCGCTTCGCCCATCAAGTACGTCAAAAAGCACATCAACTCAGCCAGAGCCCTTCCAAAACAGGCGACAGCTCGGCAACATTTCAGAATAGCCCATCAGGTAAGAGCAGTTTGGGTAGAAGCATGACTCTATTGCCCTGTGCTTACACCAGAAAAGATTATCAACCAACCTCTCCGAGACCATCATCTCAATTTTCTAGCCAAACGGAAACGGAAACCGGATTGCTCCACATCTCCCTCCCACCGGTGTCGCATTTCCTCTTTGAAGAACTTTCAGATGGTCAAATAACGAGCACTCCGGTTGGAAGCTTGGCCGAAGCTCTGAACTCAACGCTATCTATATATCTACCACAGCCACGTGCAGCTCTGACAGATCCAGAACAGGCGCGTTTGTTGACCATATACACTGAGCATCTAAGTGGATGGGTAAGCTCTTTTGCCATGGCTGTTTCACAAGAGGCACATTTCTCATAAATGTTATTAACATCCTGGGTGTAGTTGGCGTTAAATGATCCGAGACATCATTTCTCAGCTTCTGTACCTCAGCTGGCTATGAAATGCCCTATGCTCCTCGACGCCATTTTCGCATTCTCAGCGCGCTATCTGAGCCGCTCCAACCCTGATTTTAGTCCTCTCGTGGCAGATGAATATCACTATAGTTGTGTGTGCCGGCTTATTGCTGCGTTAAAAGACCTGGCGTGTGCCTCTGAAAGCGCACTCGTACTGTCGACAGTCATTCTACGAATGCACGAAATGCTCAGCGACCGTAACGCCGAGGTTGACCTGCAACGTCATCTAAGAGGGTCGTTATCGTTGTTCAGCCACAATGCGAATAAATTTGGTCCTGGGAGTCTCAAACACACTGCATTCTGGACATACGTCCGCCAGGAAATCCTAACGGCTCTCCGCAGCTGCTCCCCAACCAACATTGATACCTCAGATAGAACATATTACGTTGTATTTGATGGAGACTCGGATGACGATTGGACAAATAATATCATTTGGGTCACTGCACGAGTGATCAATCACTATTTTGATCCAGAGACGTCCAAAACTGCTGCTGGTCATCAGCAGATGTTGGTCAGGCTTGTAGATGACTGGCAGAGGAGATTACCAAATACATTTAACCCGCTCTCTGTGGTAACTGATGATCGCCCATTTCCGGCGATCACATACACTTGTATCTGGCATGGTGAGTCCCTGTTAATCTCCATCTTGACTTGAAATATGTGACCTGACTGTTCAAACCTGTGCTAGCTGTGGCAATGCAATTTTACCATCTCTGCAAAGTGATTTTCATACTAAACAAGCAGTTAAACGGTACAAGGACCGCTAGTGTGGATACCGTTCGTCTAATCTTGTATATATCATCCTTCTCATTACTTTTGACTAATCTTCGTCTGTAGGACGAGGCTATCAAACATACTACTCAGATCTGTGGAGTGGTCCGCGGTTTAACCCTATATAAAGAGAGTCGATATCCTGGGGCGCTGGTGAACGCTGCAGATATTTTAGCATACTGTGAGTAAATTGATGCACCCTTTGGATTTGCGAGACGATTCAATTGAATCATTTCTATGAATATGCGAAGCGAGACTGACTAATACATGTATTACTACCAGGTGGTTGCACATTAAGAGACAGCAACGCTCAGTCGTATTTATTAGACTTACTACATCGGATCGAAATAGAGACTACATGGGATGTCACGCAAGCGGTTAACAAGCTAAAGGAGTTATGGAGGCAAGATTGAAATTGGCTGAGACTATACATGTTGTAAACGTGAGTTTGTATTTTCTATCTACTTTATAAAACACACCATCGATAGAGGAAATTCTAATTTGATGGGGATAGGACGTATTTACTCCTAGGCATAATCGAATGTATAAAACCACCTTAGGCCTCGGGTTGTAGATTCACAGAGCCATAATGCTGCTCCACCACACTGACTTTTTCAAGGTCGACTTTTGCGTCAGCCACGGCAGTAACAGTTACAATCTGTTCCTCTCCCGGAACCAGGTCCAATGCATTGTCGCTAAAGATATAGCTATCTGCAACATCCGGGTCCAGAGTGTCAATCATCAGTTCTACGCCCTTGGCTACGCCGTCTCTGACCGAAACAGCCAGTTCGAAAGATGTTGTCGAAATGGAGGCATCTTTTTTTGTGACAGTAACCTCTGCAGCGGACAAATCTAGGTGACGCAATGGCTGTGGGAAGTTGACATGGCGGGCCAGCACAGCTCCGTCCCGTGTGAGCTTTGTAGCGACGACTACGGATTCTTGCTTGACTCCCCACGCCTGTTCTTCGAATTTGACTTTCTGCAACTCTGTGGAGCGATTTGGCGGTAGAGTTACTTCTTTGGACTTGGAGGCTAGCAGTTTGCCATCTAAAACGGAATAAAACGCTACCGTGACAGTCAACTTGGCTTCAGAGATGGTGCAGTTGCTGGCCCAAACGTCCGCCGAGGTGACGCGCTCCACGAAAACTCGAGTGAACTCATCAGCAGGATGCTCAACTGTTGTTCTTGCGCACCCAACAATGATGGGCGCATAATCTCGTTTGGCGACAAAGTAAGCTAGCTTAGGGCGGAGGAATGCATCAGCCAAGGACCAACTTGCCGCCGGGAAACAGTCGTTGAGCTGCCATATCAGGCTACCTGCACATTCTTCCTGCCCAGGGCCTTTCCAGAGGCGCCGGAAAGGCCGCAAAGAATAGTCGGTTGCTTCAGCTTGATTGAGCTGAGTAGCATATACGTATGCCGGTAGGGAGGCGTGGTTGTGTTTCTGGTTGTCAATCAGGTACATGGATATTGTTCGCTGGTCTTCTGGCGCGCAGAACCAGTTATCAAAGGTGCGAGACTGGGGGTGCCTCTCCGAAGGATCGCTTATCAGCTGGCGGACGCTGTGAACCGCGGGTGATGACTTCATCCCAAACTCGCTCACAAAGCGGCCAGTGAGCTTCTCGTAATCCTGGTATGGGTAGCGAGGCTGATCTGCCATCCATACTCTCCAAGAGTGGATGTCGCCGACAGTGGGATCGTTGCTATATGTGCCGCCCCAGGGGGAAGAGTTATGATAAGGCACGCGAGGAACGAGCTCGGCGCAAATATCAGGGAGCATTTTGTCGTAGTACCAGCGCGCCGCCCAGTTTGTCTTGAGCCAGTTGTCTGGGTTCTTGTCGTTGATGTCGTATTCGAGATGATGCAACTCCGCGAACATGTGATCCTCATTATTGCCGCACCATAGGACGATTGAGGGATGGTGTCGTAGGCGCTTGAGGTTATAGATTGCCTCCTCGCGGATGGTGTTGGTCATAAAGTCCGAGACAGGATAGACGCCGCAGCCAAGTTGGAAGTCGTGCCAGATGAGGATGCCAAGCTCGTCGCAAATCTCATAAAAGGAGTCGTCTTCGTAAAGTCCTCCTCCCCAAACGCGAATCATGTTCTGGTTACCATGAAGTGCCAGCTCGATCCATTGACGGTAACGCTTTGCATTGATCCTCGGCAAGAAAGTGTCCCCAGGCACCCAGTTGGCGCCACGGCAGTATACGGGGATCTGATTGACCTGAAAGAAGAAGGTCATTCCTGGGGCCCCATTCTCAAGAGGTCGCTGTACCAAACGCAAGTGGCGGATGCCGATTTTGCGAGTGACTGTCTGATCACCGAGAGTAGCTGTCACCGTGTACAGCGGTTGCTTTCCATATCCGACTGGGTACCACAACTTGGGGCTTTTGATGGTTACGCTGCTATGACCACTGCCGGTGAAGACAGCCTCATTGCCTGGGCCGCTAATATTGATCTGTACAGATTTGTCGTTGCTATCGTGACCCTGCAGCTCCGGTGTAATGTTCAAAGTTGCAGCGTCTAGCGAATCTGCAACATCGACATCAATATTCAAGTCCGCGATACGAGTTAAAAATGTCTCAAGATAGACTGGACGCCATGGGCCACAAGTCAGCAGCGTGGGGGCCCTGTGAATCATGGTTGTCAGTCAGTAGGTGGCATTTCCCTGGCGTCAATACAAGCAATGCAAAAAAACTCACCAATCCCACCCAAAATGGCACCCGATTTTGCGGACGTTCATGCGACATGAATCGCCATTCCAGAACAGGTTCTTGTATCCTTGCGCCTTTTCAAGGCGCTTGCCCTCCAAGAACGCAGAGTCAAAGAGAAGCTCGAGGGTGTTTTCCACGCCCGCCGGCTTCAACGTCTCCGTGACATCTACACGATATTGGAGAAACATGTTGGCTGTGCTGGCTATCTCTTTGCCGTTGAGGCTGATCTTGGCATATGTGTCGAGGCCATCAAAGACCATTGTGTGTGAGACCTTTCCGCCGTTTGATGGTGCCTGTGGGGAGACAAATGAGGTCTTGTAGAGCCATTGCTTCTCGCCGACCCATTGGATTAGCTCGCTGTTTCTGTCTTTGGGCGGATCTGGGATGAGACCGTGGTGCAGTAGGTCGAGATGGATGACGGTTGGAAACTGGGCAACGGATCGAAAGTCCGAGTCTGGCTTGTCCGCTTGCTTGAAGATCCAGCCATCATGGACACCTGTTCGTAGATATGTGGCCATGGTTTAAGTTGAGATTGAGGCTCTCGAGGCTTTATAGAAGCTCTAGGCATGCAAAACCGATGATGAGAGACGGAGTATGAGCGGATATAGGTAGAGTGTCGATCAGTGCTTATACATTTGGAAGTATATCTGACGAGGGCCTTGTTCGTTTTAAAGAGCCGACCGCTTATGTTACAGTTCCGACACAAACGGCACCAAATCAATAACAAATGGAAAGAAACTCATGCGACCAAGAGGGCGATTTCGGATCTCTCCCCACGCCTCGCGACCATTCATGATGCTTCATGTGAACATGAGATCCAAGTTCCCCCGCAACCTCCACATTGCTAGCGACATGAAGCGATTGCTACCCCGCGAGTTCTCGAGACGACATCATCGTGTGATGATGATGATGCTCTGAGGCCGTTCAATGTCACCTTCGCCTATGCAGCATTTTGGGAAAATAGCCGAGTTGGCCAACTTACTGTAGAAGCTAACGCCACGAACCATCGCCAAGAGCCGATTTGCAGAATTAACAAGCACTTCCCAACTCCGCAAATCTCACACTAGCCGGCTAAAGCAACATTCAAAATCTCCACTTGTCCAGCATTCCCCAGACTTGCTCCAACTTTTCAAGGGCGCATCCCCCAGATTCTGTTCGTCGAATGATGTGCCGCCCGCTCCCTCTAACAGTGGCAGGGTAAACGTTTAAAAGGTCCATTTGAGACTATGTGGTGCTTGTATCAAACGACGTCCGTCAGCCACGGCGCTAAGCATGAGCTTGTATCGAACGAATATATCCGGGTTGGAGCCGTCGTTGGCTCTGTGACTTCGGCATTTAGGTGATGTCTCTTCTTGGAATACACGACGACGATCCCTTTGACCAAGGCGTCAAAGTCCGGTCCCGGTGTCGGCTTCATAACTGGTCTTTGGAGGGGGCAAACATCATATTTGATTTCAAGGACGGGGGGGTTTTTTCCCCCCACTCGCTGTCGTGGACTAAAGAATTTGGCTTCTTTGCAGCTGAAGGCGTCGTCGATAGTTTCAAGTCTTGAAAGAGTCATGAACTGCTTAAAAGTTTTAGTGGCTTGATGGCCAGAGAATAGGATGGCTTCCCCTCCCTTATTTGTGTGATCGTCTGCACTCCCCTCGCGTGTATATATAGACCCCGTTGTGACTGCGGAGATGCAACCAATATGCATGAGCCCCTCTCCCATCTCGTCCAAGTTGCTGCAGATCACCAAGTCCCCTAAGATCAAGGCTGGGAAGAGCGAGGCATCGTGATTGATGATGAAGTTCTTCAACATGCTCAAGTCGTCGGCTCCGCCGTCCAACACCTTTAGGCTCGCCAACAAAGAGTTTCCTAAGGTAACATGGTGGCGCGAGCCAGGTCTTCGCCAGCTGTACTTTTTGCTTCTCGTGCCTCTCATGACGTCCATGGTCAACGGCTATGATGGTTCCATGATGAACGCCCTGCAGACGAGCGGGCAGTGGCAGGATTACTTTCACCATCCTCGCGGCTCGCTGCTGGCGTTTTATAACTTGGCGTTTGCTCTCGGACAGTTGATTGCCGTGATTCCGTTCCCGTTCCCTGCTACAATTGCGGATAAGCTGGGGAGACGATGGGGAGTTGTGATTGGGAGTATCATTGCAATTGTTGGCGTGGCAATTCAGAGTGCTAGTATCAATGGTGAGAAGAAGATTTGCTCCCTTTCTCCTGCTCAGCTCTCACATCAACCACCGAGTATTGTACACTGACTCATTTTGATGTAGTTGGCATGTTTGTTGCGGGAAGATTTATTGTTGGTTTTGGCGTCATGATTGACCACGGGAGTGCACCTCTTATGGTAACCGAATTGGCCCACACGCAACATCGTGCCACAATCACGGCCATCTATAATTCGACGTGGTACTTTGGGTCCATTGTTGCCGCGTGGGTGACTTTTGGGTATGTGCGAGAGCTTGAGAGGTGCTGAGAGGATGCTGACCGAAGTAGAACGATCAATATCAATAGTGAATGGGCCTGGCGCATTCCCTCCATTATCCAGGCTTTCCCTGCTATTGTGCAGATTATGTTCATTTGGTTCCTGCCGGAGGTAAGTAAACTAATGCTATATTTTACATCATACCTCCCCCAAGGTTGTTTTGAGTTCTTGTTCTGACGTGAACACGCCAGAGTCCGCGTTTCCTTATTGCAAAGGACCGCCACGATGAAGCCCTTGAAGTCTTGGTCAAGTTTCACGGCAATGGAGAGCGCACCGATTTCGTCCAGACCTCCTTCACCGAGATCAAGGAGACACTCGCCTTGGAGCGAGAGTTTGCCTCCAAGAGCGGCTGGCTCGATCTTCTCAGCACGCCGGGGAACCGCAAGCGTACGCTCATTTGCTATCTGCAAGGTTTCTTCTCTCAGTGGTGTGGTAACGGCCTGGTCTCGTACTACCTCGTGCCCGTGCTGGAGACGATTGGCATCACCAAGAACGCCGAACAAGCAGGCCTTAATGGCGGGTTGCAGATTTGGAACTTTATCGTTGCCATCTGGGCGGCGTTCAACATTGATAGGTTTGGTAGGAGAAAGATGGTGCTCGGTAGTACGGGATCGATGATTGTGTGTTTTGTGCTATGGACTGTACTTTCGGCGCGGTATAGCCTCACCGGAGACAGTGGCGATGCAAAGGGCGTGATTGTAATGATCTTTTTGTTTTATACAGCGTTCAACTGCGGATGGTAAGTTATGAGTAGCGTCTCATATGCTACGCAATGCTAACAATTTCTGCAGGCAAGGTCTGGTTTTGGCATATCCCATTGAGATTTTGCCTTATGAGATCCGTGCCAAGGGTCTGAACGTTACATTTTTCGGTGTCAGCTCGTCCTGTAAGTACATATACTCTCTCTTTTTAGAGTCTCAAAAAGATGTGAATCTGGTTTGCTGACTGGTTGAATCAGTGCTTAACCAGTATATCAACCCTGTCGGCATTGAGTCTCAGGGATGGAGATTCTACATTGTAAGTTCTAGTGCTACAGCTACGTCCCTTTTCTTTATTATCATGTTTACCAATCTAACAATGGTGGATAGTTCTACGACGTCTTCCTCTGCGTTATTTTCACCGTCGTTTACTTCCTCTGGGTTGAAACAAAGGTATGGCAACAAACACCCCATCCATTTTCATACATGCTGACAATGAACTCTTCTTTTTAGAATACTCCCTTGGAAGAAATCGCCAAATACTTTGACGGTGATGAAGCCAAAGTGGGTGGCGGCGCTTCAACCGGCGCCTCGGCAGCGGTCCTTTCGCAGATGCGAGCCAAGAATGGGGAGTTTGAAGAAGAAGTGACCCATGTCGAGGTGAATTCGGCTTGAAGGAGCTGCGGAGTGCGTGATGATATAATGGCTCTAAGTTATGTACGGAGTGTAGGATGGATATTAATGAGGATAATACTTTATGCCATATGGAGTACCCTTCTTATTATCCGCTTACTTTGCAAGTGACCAAATTAATCATTTGTCCCGTATTGTCTTGTCTGCCATGAGATGCCTGTAATTACTGAGCTATGATGGCGTTAATCTGAACAAAAAGGAAACAAAGTCACAGCACGTATGAAAAAGCAAAAATGCGTCATCCGGAACTCGAATCCGGGCCTCAACTTTTCGATCTTGAATGGAAGAGTTGAATCCTAACCCCTAGACCAATGACGCGCTTTAAACCGGGTGTGGGACCCGCTGACGAGACACAAGGCACAGACTTTGTATACATAAAGGTATCAAAGCGATTGACAGTACTGCAGCATATATAAATTCAAATGGAGACATGTGAATTCCATCTGAAACAGAGTCCAAGTTGGATTATTCTCAGGGCAGTAGATCAAGGGCATAGTGGATGCAGATATAATTTATTGAATGTTTCGCGTATCTGAACACAGAGAACCAATATTCGCCTGGCATGCTTCATCGAGAATTAGATAACGAGATACTTACTAAGCCCCTAATATCTTACAGACATCGGGGTACCTTGATATTACGCCCCTTGGCCGCGCTAACTCAAACCGAGCGGGTAGTCTTACTGCAGGCACCGGCAAAACATCGGTATTACCCGCTAGCGGCCAGGGGTCAAGCCTTACGTGGCTGAATTCAATCAAAACGCACGCAAAAGCACATGCTGGCTGCGCCCCACGCCAGATCAGCTTGTTTCGCGATAAAACAGCCCTCTTGCTTTCATCAACCTCGTTTTCCCCATTACGTCGTTTGGCTTGTACGATCATTGGTGCGGCAACCCGCTCTCTCCAGCTCCCGTCATCATCTCTTTTTATCTTCAATTTCTCGTCAGGGCGACTTGACTTGCAGCCTTCAATATGGATGCGCCGGAGCCTGAACAGACCCCTTTCGCGGCCGTCACAGCCCACACCACCAAGATCCAGAGAGTATGCAACCCCCGGCTTCATTCTTCCCGGTGCCGTGGCATCTGAGCCGGAGCTGACTTTGTGCTAACTATGCTCAGCAATATCAAGCGATTCTAGACCAGTCAACGCCATATGTCATGTACCGATGGGTCGGCACGGGCGTGGCCTTGCTTGTCTTCTTCCTGCGCATTTTCGTCGCGCAAGGATGGTACATTGGTAAGTCTTCGCAGTAATATTTGCAGACGGAAACGACGGGGGTATGGAAAACTAACAGGCTTCTTTCTTCCATTTAGTTGCGTATGCTTTGGGAATCTACCTCTTGAACCTTTTCCTGGCCTTCCTCCAACCCAAGTTCGATCCTTCAAGCGACGCTCTGGATAGTGAGATGGAGGATGGCTCCGTTGGCACCCTCCCAACCAAGCAGGACGAAGAATTCAAGCCCTTCATCAGGCGCTTGCCTGAATTCAAGTTCTGGTACTGGGCAACGAGAGCCATTGGCATTGCCTTTCTCTGCACCTGGTTCGCCATCTTTGATGTGCCTGTGTTCTGGCCCGTCTTGGTTATGTATTGGCTGATCCTATTTGTCCTCACTAGTAAGAGCCCTCTTTCATACTGTGCGAGCCGTTCACCTTACTAACAAAACTCTTGCAGTGCGCCGACAGATCCAACACATGATCAAGTATCGCTATGTGCCCTTCACCATCGGCAAGAAGTCATACGCCAAGGACCGATCGTAAGCGCACGGCGTAACGACCGATTAGGGACCAAGTCCCTGTTCGGGGGACTCGAAATGGACACTGGAGATGGAGTTTTTACATGGGCTGGTTTGAGCCGTGCAACAGACTGCTACCGCCTACACGTGTTAATGTGACTGGGTAGGTTGGATGTAAGAGATACGTGTACGGCAAATGATGGGCCTGCAAAAGGGAAATTTTTAAGAAGAAAAAAGTAAATGAGGGCCTGTCAATGAATCCTTAAAGGCGTAGACGGATGGGTTAGACTAGGGATGACTGATACGAAACCGCATGGAAAACAGGTCTTGGAGACGGACTCTCAAAGAGAGCTAGCTACCTATACTTAATTTAATGAATTAGCTTTGTGCGCCAAAGGGATGGAGAATTCTTAACTAATTAATATTTTCAGCAATTTGGTTTCATTAAAGTTGGGTGTTGTTCTTGGTTTGACTCGAAAATTGCTGCTCCTCGGCCTGGCGGTGCAAAAGTCGCGTGGTGGGGAGCCACAGAGGCTACTCTCAGATTTGACAGCCTCGCAGGGCTCTCGCCTTTCCAGGTGCGGCGCGCGACTCTTTTTTTTTTCCCTCCATCATAACCGACACTCCGCCACGTCGTCCAATCGCCCTTTGGACCAACAATTGGGGGCATAGGCACCGAAATCTCTCGAGCGATTCATTTGTGCTTGCGGCTCCAATTACCGCTCTTCCACTTCACCGACGACGCAAGCCAGCCGGGGGGATACCAACCGGGAAAAGGGACGAAGATGTCGTCCTCGGGAGCTCGCTCAGGCGAGCGCATGATTCACCAGGACTTCATCGCGCGAATCCGCTTCTCCAATGCTCTTCCTCCGCCGCCCAATCCTCCGAAATTGCTCGACATCCCCAACACCGGCCTCGCGAGCGGGCAGTACACGACGCCTGGGTTTGCATCACGTCTAGCGCGAGAACAGCCGCTCAACATCGAGGCAGATGCAGAGCTGGGCATGCCGCTTGATCTGGTGGGCATGCCAGGCGTTTTTGACGGAGATGAACGATGTGAGTGCAGTCTTGGTCATTCCCCCGTGGCGATGCGTGAATCGAGCTGACATGGGGACGTGATTCCAGCAATCCAAGCGCCGTCACAACCATTAGCCGTCCATCCGCACGATCGAGCCCTCCTCAGGCCCATTGCAGCCCTGGGCAAGCCCAAGGTTGCCGAGGCCAACGTTTCTTTCCTCCGCCGAACAGAATACATCTCGTCCCTGGTGCCAAAACGCCTAGAGGCAAATCACCCCAGAGCCCTGCTGGCCAAGACTCGGAGACCAGTCAAGCGCCCAGAAGCCGCCGCCGACTCGCCACAAGTCATCAAACGCAAGATCGACAAAAGCTTCGAGCTTGCGGAACAAGATCTCCAGGATCCCAAGCGCATCAAGCATCCCACCAAGAAGCACCTCAAGCTTGTCGATGCATTGCCTCTGCTGCCCGACCTGGACGCGTTTCCCGACTCTGGTGCTTACGTTACAATCAAGTTTCTCACGAATCCCGTCTCAAGCTCCAACGAGTATGATAATCGTCTGCGCAGCGGCTTGTTCAGGCCGATTGATCGCACCCCAGCCGAAGAAGCTGCCCTTGAGGCAGCCATGGACGCCTACGAACAGGATCCCTTGAACAACCCCAAGCCTGCCAATCTGATGAATTATGACTTCTATCTTGGCCAGACTCGTGCAGACGCCGACCGCTTCCGTCGCAAATTCGACATTGATAACGCCGATAATGACGATGAAGATTTGTATACCCACAAGGGAGACACAGGTGGCTACTTCCAGTTCAATAGGATCAGGGCGTACGAGACCGCTCAGGAGACGGAGCTCGATCACCCGACCAAATATCAAGACGAAGTCATTCTTTCCGTCAACGATGACGAGTCCTCCTCCCGACAAAAGGCCGTGTACTTCTACCCCATTATGCAGAGGTCTACCATCCGCCCTCAGCGCACCAAAAACATCGCGCGTACGAATTACGGCCTTGCTGAGGATGACGAGGCGCAAGTGGTCGACCAGCTGGACCTCACGGTTGACGATCCGACAGAGGAAATGAGGAGCGCTATGAAGATGTACGCTCGGCATCCTCTTGGGTGGGACGAGGAGGATCCTCACCTGGAGCAGTCCATTGAGGAGGGTGACGTCGATGCGGATGGTGATGCCGAGGGCGACGAGGCTGAGCGCAACGGAGCCTCAAGCCCGATCAGGGGAGGACAGGACCGGTCTCCTTCTGCGGATCGTGATGCTGAGGGCGACGACGATGAGGACGAAGACTAAACTCGCCCGACGGGAAGTGAATTTGGATTGCTTTTCCCAGTCTTTGTTACATGAGTGGCCTCTTTTTTTTTTTCCAAAGAGGTCTTTTTTTTGTCTCGTCTTTTTTGGTCTTTTGGGAAATCCGAATCTTCAAAAGCGACTTGTTTCTTATTTCGGAGCGCATAAGAAAGAAGGAAAAGGGCATGCAGGACTGGTAACCGGGGTAGTAGGGTATTTATCAGGTATATAGATCAGCATTAATGAAAAACTGCGTGGCCCCCTCATATGTCAAAGTAACAGACGGCAGCAAAATAAGGTGTATTCAAGATGTACAATTTGCACAGATGCCATTGTCGTAAGCCCCATTAATTTATTCAGTGGTTTTCCCCAAATCATAATGCAATAATATATAATGCAAAAAAAAAAAAACAATGGTATCATTTCATATAAACGCCTGGTTATGCTCGCTTCTCCATCATGCCGCCCCGTTACACATCGAATCCAAGATTTGCTCTATTGTCATCAATTACCCGGCCGTATCTATTGACATGGTTAGCATACCTAGAACATCCATCTCCTCCATTGTGCCCAGCTACACAATGGAGCGGAGAGAAGAAAGCAAAAGGGGACTCACTCTAACAGCAACCTAAAAAACCACACCTCCATGTCCTCCTTTCTAACTGCCTTGTTCGCCCACTCACGGCTCTCCTTTGCAATCTTCTGCCCCTCGGCAGATCCCTCGCTGTCTTCGTTGATGAAGCGTACTGCTTCAAGCCAGTCATCTCCCTGCAAGCTCATCGGCACATAGTGCACCCACGGCTTGAGCCACTCGTTATGCCACTCGCGGAACAGGGCGAGCTTAAACGTCAAGCTTTGGCTTTGCAAAAAGGCATAGAAGCGGCCCGAGAACGCATTGCCGTCAATGTCAATCAGATACTTGTATCCCCAAGCGTCCTGCTGGTCGACGGGATCGACGACATCGAAGAACTCCTTTTGCGCCTCGCAGTCTCCGGGGTCGCATTGGCCAACATGAGAGAAATGCACATCAATAAGTTTCTGATAATCTCCACGGGGGACTTCCTTGGCCTCCCACTTGGCGCTTCCGGCTTGACCATTGTTCACCATCACCTTGGCTTGCTCTTTTGAGTTGATCTTTTGCACAAAGTGCTGGCGATGGTGTCTCCTCCAGCCGCCATTGCGACTGTACCCTCCAGTGGTAGAACCTCGCCAGTAGAGCTTGCTCTGCTTCTCGCCCCAAGGCATGTCGTTGGTCTCGTTGTACGCAACTTTCTTGTACCAGTACCATGGCGACGGATAGATGATGTCCCCGTAGGATGATACCTTGGACTGAGAGAAGATGGGCAGCAGGTCGTGAGTGATCCTGAAGGAGTTGGGACGGTCAAAAAAGCCATATGTCGAGCTCAGAGACGGCGTGAGGCAAATGTCGGACATGGCGGTTGTGTTGTAAACAAAAGCAAGATCGCTGACGCCGTATCTACTCAAATCGTCTGCGCGCTCATCTTCGAGGATCCTTGCCTGGCTGTCGGGCGGACAGGACATGCGAGAGTCCGCCCAGGTGGATTGATATTGAATCGTACTGAAGCGCGAGACCTTGGTCTCCTTGAACGTTTTACCGTCGTTCAGGTCAGATGCTCTTGCCGAGAAGTCGTTGACGAGTTTCTGCTTGGCGTTTAAAGAAGCGATGTTGTCATCCTTGGCCTTATTTACGAGCCGAATCAGATCATCGTGCGGAACCACAACGCGAGGCTCGTCGTGAATGTTAAAGGCCAAGTCCATATCGGGCAAGTACTGGATAAACTTATCCATCATGCCCTTTGTGGCATTCTTCTGCCACTCATATCCATGCTCCATATGCGTAATTTTGTGATCTCGTATGGCGACACCAATCAACCCATTGTCATAGCCAAGTGCCTCCGTCACCCTTGCGCGAATCGTCTTGGGCTGCAATCCCCAAAAGGGAACAATCATGTCGTAAATCATATCAAACTCGTCAATCAATTGCACCTTGTTGCTTGTTGCGAACTTGTACCATTTGTCAAAGTGGGGAGGTGGCGGCATGCCGTATCGCCTGCGATACTCCTTGACGGCCTCAGCCAGCGTCTTGGATTGTCGTTTCTTGACCTCGGCAAACTCCTTTTGTGCATCTTTCATGAGGTGCATTACTGGATGAGATGCCGCATCAGGAGCTGGCTTCGGCTTCGGCCCTCCTGTCACGAGGGGCAACTCCTCCCATGTCACCGGAGATTGCGAGATGGGACTTGATTTTGTTGACGCTGTTGATGATGATGCGGAAGCCTTTAGCGGCTGCTGGTGCTGCTGATGCTGGTTTTGAACCTGCTGAGGTTGCGAAGGAGGGGTTGGGACTATGTCAAGACGGTCGTTGGAAATATTTAAAAGAGAATAAGCGCAGAAGCAAAAGAGCAAAACTGCCAAGGCAAGGAAATACGGGCGCCGTCGCATTTTGACGTCTGGCATTGAAGTCGAACCGCTCCGCTAAGTTGAGACAATCGCACCCCTCAAGATAGAAAGAAAAAAAAACAAAGCTAAAAAGAGCAATAAAATGCTCAGTTCCAAACGAATAATGCCAGCAAAAGCATATAGAGATACAGTTGAGCGCCTCAATAATCCAAAAACAACGAAATCATGACAAACCACCAAAAGGTCTGCGTTTTGGCTGAGCAAAACAAGATTTGTTTACTTTTGCAATGGTGACGATGGCAACCCGCCTTGCCCGCCCCAGCTCACGCACCATGTCCAGCATTAGTAGCTCGGAGTCGGCTCGATAGTGGGGACTTTGTGCTAGTGGAGGGGAAACCGTCCCAGCGTATTACATAAGGATGGAGATATAACCAGCCGAGATGGCTTCTAAAACAACAGATTGGGAAGCATTTCGCATTCTCATTTAGTCTCATGAACCAAGTATACAGCTATCAGGTGAAGCATTCGAACATTCTCGGTTCTTGGATTTGCTCAGGTAAGAGTCGAGAGCAACTTAGCTTTCCTAAGCTCAGAACCACAAAACCACAAAACAACTGCCATCATGCCAAACACAACAAAAGGAAAACATAGCACACAACATCACAAGCAAATCGGACAAATAAATTGGGCTTTCTCATATGTGATTTATTGCCAGTGTAACGCTTAAAGGTGACTATCCCGGTATAAATCAAAGGATGCTGATCACTGTCACCGCGACCACCATTGGAACGCCGAGAATGCCTCAAATCAATTTTTTATTTCTCTCTCCGCCCATTTTTTAGTAGAAGAAGCCGATGATCTTGCCGGCAACGTGCTTTCGTCGGGCCTCCTCGTGGTCCATGATACCAGCAGAGGTGGTCAGGATGACGTAGCCGAACTGACGAGCGGGCAGCAGCTTGACGACCCACTTCTCGAGATCGGCCAGACGGACGTTGTATCGGGGAGAGATGACACCAGTCTTGTTGAGACTATTTCATCAAAGTTAGATACCATGTACATCATGCAGGGCAGTTTTTAAGCACTTACCGGCCGTTGAGCTGAACGACAATCTTGCCAGATCGGTGGTCATCGACCTCCTCGAACTCGCCAATGTAGCCTGCAAGATACTTTGTCAGCGATGTTGCGGAAGACTTCAGGCGATTTTTAACGTGAATGAAATGGTTTTAGAAATCTGGTGAAAATCCACCGCAGAATAATTTATCGGCAACTTATAGGGGCTGGACCGTGGTGCGGTATCGATCGTAGCCCTAGTTATCATGCCGAATGGGAGGGAGGAGATATTGTGCAACAACAGAGAGCAATTCGGGGAGAAGAAAGATGCATCGTCTGAAACGTACCGTGGCGCTGCATGACCTGGAGGAACTTGACAATGACCTTGGAGCTAGGTCGGATCAGGACCTGGCGCTTGCCGGCCTTCTCGGCATTGTTGATGGAGTTGAGGGCGTCGTGGAGAACGGAAGTGCGAACCATTTTGGCGGTATTGACGAATGGAGATTCTCAAGTCGAGTTTGGAAATGAGGTATCTGCCAGGGGAGAATACATGTTAGACTCGGGGTGGCTCATAAGCGTGGAGAGTGCCCTCAGCGATCCGTCGACGAGGGTTCAGCCCGCTCATTGCCGAAGGGGAAGCAGCGTATCGAGAAACGCCAGCCGGGCCGTATGTGCCAAAAGGAACAGCATGATGGGTTATCGCGCGTTCATTGTCGCTCATCGGGGCCGACGTTCAGGATTGCTGTCCCCAGCCACGATAGAAGGCGTCATCCTGCCAGGTTCGAATCGCCGTCAGCGATGACCAAGGCCATACATACCTCTTTGGAAGTTTGACTGGCTCGGGGGAGAATTGAAGTCGTTCAAGCTGAGAGGTGTAGGGAGGCGGAGATAAAAAAAAAATTAGGCGGCGCTGGTATGGGTCCAGCCTCGTGTGGTGCGTTGTGTGCCCTGGTGGTCCGTGCGCGTAAAAATGCCCTAAGGGTACGCACTCTTGGCACACGGTTACCTTGATTTCGGCAAATCCCCGTTATCCTCGTTCTCCTACTACCACTGTCGCGCACGACGCAAAAACCCCGTCACTAGTTCTTCACACATCAATTAATCTTCGAGGATCGCCCGACAAGAACAACAATCAAGATGGTGAGTTGCTCACATTTTTTCCCGGGGTCGCCAATGCCAGAATGACGCTCTTTTCCTCCATGCGAATGAACGGGAGAATGAGCCCCTCGCTGGGCCTTGTCGATTGCGAAATTACCCCCCCTTCGCGATTAGGAACGCAGCGCTAACGAAGGATTTTTTTTTTCCGCCCAAAAGTCGGACGTAGAAGAGAACAACGCCCCCGAGGTCGCCGAGGAGGTTGAAGTTTCCGGAGATGCCCCCAAGGGCCAGATGTCCGTTCTGGACGCCCTCAAGGGTGTTCTCAAGCTCGCTCTCATGCACGACGGTCTCGCCCGCGGTCTCCGAGAAGCCTCCAAGGCTCTGGACCGTCGCCAGGCTCACATGTGCGTCCTGAACGAGAACTGCGAGGAGGAGGCCTACAAGAAGCTGGTCATTGCTCTCTGCAATGAGCACAAGATTCCTCTGATCAAGGTTCCCGATGGCAAGCAGCTCGGCGAGTGGGCCGGTCTCTGTATGTGATACCCCAGCTGGAATACAGCCGAGAGAAGAAGAAAAATGAAGAAAAAAGACTTACTTACAATCTTTTAGGCGTTCTGGACCGTGAGGGTAACGCCCGCAAGGTCGTCAACTGCTCTTGCGTCGTCGTCAAGGACTGGGGTGAGGAGTCTCAGGAGCGTAGCATCATCCTGAACTACTTCCAGACTTCCCAGTAAGGGCATGGGCGGCGTTGATTTAATGGGGTATAGAGGTGCGGTCTTGGTTTCTTTTCAGGACGCGTGAAAAAAACGACTTTATTTAGGGTTGTACTCTAGGCCTTATATCATGGCCATATTGCATGACGGGAAAATAAAAAGGAATTTAAAGAAACATATAATATTGCTGGCTCTGTTGCACTGTGAACGCCGAAATCCGTATGATATTTTTTATTAATCTTATTTACGCCCTTCGACCTGCGATATACGTTATTATAACATTCCGAAACAGCCCATCAACGGAAATAAACATCCCAAACTCACCATTATGATATGATAGCCAAACGGCGTCTTGGCTTCTCCAATCTTAGGATTGCTTGTGGTGCTTGGCTCCAAAGAAAAGGCAACTTCTTCAAAAGTAGGATCCAGGCTTCCCTTCGTTTTCCAACCTAGAGATCCTCCTGCAACAAGAAAAAAAGGAAAAATTATTAGCAAATCAGCTCCAGTGGCCGCACGTGAAGTAATCAAAAGGAGGAAGATTGACAGCAAGTACCTTGTCGTGCCTTATCCTCGGAATAGGTCCGCGCAACCTCGTCAAATTTGACGCCCTCACCCAGCTTCGCCAGAGCTTCTTCCTTCTTTGCATGTTTTTCACACTATCTCAAAATCAGTATTTATAATAGGAAAAAACATAGCAATAATTCAAGTAATAAAGGAGCTGGAAAAAATGGCAGCTATTGATCCCATAATGACCCCAGTACAGTCTCTGGACATACCAGAATGTGGCGAACGTTAATAGACATCGCCCCCTTGGCTTTACCCCCGGACTCTTTGCCCTCAGCGCCCTTTCCCTTGCTACCGCCTTTATCGCCAGATTTTTTGTCGTTTCTCCCCATCGTTAAAGGTATGTTGTGTACGTGAAATGGCCGATGTATGAGTGAAGTTCCTCGATTTGATGAGCCCCGCCACTAAACAAGCCCCTCAAAAGCGCCCAAGTTATGACAGGGCTCCGGCTTAGTACTTATTTACTTCAATATTTCATGGTCAACAGCAACGGGCGGTGCTGCGTCCACAATGCCCGAAATATTTTCTTCTCATTCCAGGGGGAATTAATATTCCTGTGTAATCTAGCGCCCTCTAAGTCTTCTCTTTCAGCCCCAAATCACGCATTCCGTAGCTGTATCTTGCATGCCTTGCTGTGGTTAAAGCAGTTCCAACCTCGAGGGCACGTCTCCATTGCCGCTGCTCCATCCTTTCCTGCGCCTTCATCAATTTCCAATCCAGGAAACTTTGCTCGCCGCGATTTTGCCGAATCATTTCCCCTTCAAATTTCTTAAACAGCAGCCAGTCATCCATCTGCGATGGACGAGGGACTTTAGCGAGATCTGCCATATTTGGCTGACCCGAGATTCTCTCCAGCGTCACAATGACTCGATGCAGTCGAGTTTGCGGATTCTGCTTGTGACTGTATTGGCGGATAGTATATCTGTAAAAACAGTTAGTAATATTCTTAACTCTGTCGTGAAGTTTTAACTACAGGCCATCATAGCGTATACCAGTCTTTGGAGAGAGAGGGCTTCTGAGACGGTGACCTCGTAGGATCCGTATTTGAGAGCCAACGCAAGATATTAATGAGACGTGCGTTTCCGAGAGCTTTGCCTCTCGCATGTATCGAACGACCCCCGTTGGCAACACTTCTTCACGGCCCGTTAGTAATGGGAGTGCCACAGCCCCGTATCGACCTTTTGTTGGAGTTTCGCAGATGCTCCCTACAATTCCGTCTCGGTGCGCGCACGCCAGGTTCAGCCACCAGCTGTTTTGTTTCCATCAGCATATTAGTCTGTTAAAGCGCCTCAGTCTCATTGGGCTTACTGTCCTGGCTTGAACTGAAGATTCTATTCAAGTTCCGATAACGTTTCGCACTTTTTTGCCTGCCACAGCTGCTAGCCATCGGCGGCTGCATCGTTGAAAATTACATCTTTCAGCCTGCCCACTTTTGACAAGCCTATATGTCGGATCTGATCGATGTTGAAATACTTTTCACGAAATCTGGCCATCCACAGCCTCTGCAATTTTTCGGCCATGACAGTATCAATGCGAGGTCGACGGTGAAACGACATTTGCTGATGGCCCAAAGTTAATATATCAGAAAGTAGTTTGTCTAATCGTGCAGACTGAATTGTAGCAAAGGCTAAGGCTGGCATGCCGACACCCTCATCTCTCACCAGCTCGCGAAGAGCTCTCTTGACAACTTCGGCTCTGGGACCTAGTGAAGCGTCCTCGAGGAGATGAGACCGGATATTATCGGATAGCTCCAACAGTTTCGGCTCACTCAGGCACCTGCTCCCAGGGTCAAGCAATCCAACTGATGACAGTGCGTCGTAAAGATCTAGTAGTACTAAGTAAACAATCGGGTATGTTTTACTAAGGAGGACCTGCCTGGCTGTTCATGTTTCTCTTCCAAGTCAGAGTCTGAATCCGAATTTTTGCAAGATGGTCGCGAGTCGGTAGTAAAACGCACAGCAGGAATAATCCATTTCAATCGCCGAGGCATTTTTTCCTTCAAAATTTGGTCCCTTCGGCGACGAATCGCACTTCGAATCCTTGCTCCTTGCACCACGGGATGTCTCGGACGATAAGATGCTGAGGTGGTTTCAACGCAGGTGTGTTTTGCAGGTTCATATCGAGTCAAGTGATAGAGTCGCTTGCGGATATTAAATACCCATGTTAATGTAACTTGTATCTGCGTTCGTAATCGCAGTGAATACAATGTATAGCCGCAAATGAGATTAGAGAAAGGTGGTTAATATAGGATAGCTATGATGATCGTAGGGAAATTAGTCCTGAAACATGAAAAATGGATTGGTGGATTTATGATTTTAAAGTTAGGCACAAATGTATGTATATTGGGGAATATTTCCAACTATAAGTAGGTAGCAGATTATTGGGGAGGAATTACTCTTAATACATAAAGAAGTTCTTGCTACATGGGGTGCTTCAATAATGCCGGGGAAAGTGCCAAACATTTATGTTGGTACATATTTCAAATAGCCCATACATTATCTTCAACAGTTATTTATTTCCAGTCAATATATCATGGCATTAATTCTTCCACACAAAAACTTAGGTATTTGAAGTCTCCCTCTTTCAAAGAATGCTCAATTACAAGAACAACGCTTTGTATAATGCAAATGGTCTCTTACCGCCTACCTCTTTGGGCAGCCACCAGGAATCACTAGGCGCTATAGGCCTCACCACCTACTATATCCGAAAAAAAGTATCATAATTGCAGGCAAAATGCGCCCCACAAATCTCAAATAACATGGTGAATGTCTGATGAGAATTTCACATAGTGAAACTCCTGCTCAATTGATTCACACCTTTGTCGCTGCATCAACATTATCATGAGTGATCAGGCAGCGCATTACAATGTGCGCCAAAGTGCGTCCCACGCCAAATCAATAGGAATCACACAGCGCGCTACGCCTCTGCGATTCCCATGGGTGGGCGATTTGCGCGTGAGGTGCGCGCTTCCTCATTTTGCCCAAGACAAGATCGGACGGTTTGCTAATGCTTCTACAGATTCTCGGATTTTCAAGTCAATGAGATTGGCAAGGACGGCACTGTCGTTCATCTACGCAAAATCGGGCTGAACGGCCAAGAGAAACAGGTCAATAATCTCTAGAAGATTGTACTAGCTGGAGCTGACCGATTGAGCAGACAACAGACGCTGCACCAACGCAGGAGGCCGATACGCCCAAAGAACAGCAAGAGCCTGTCGCCAACGCTGGTTCCAATGATACTAATGATGCAGCTCAAGAGAGGGAGGTTATAGAAATCCCAGCAGAGGATGTAACAATCCTCGGTAACCTAGCTGGTGAAAAGTTTGCACAAGAGCTTGTAGACCTATTTCGAGAGAGCCAGGTTGATACCTCAGAAAAGAAGAAGCCCATCACTTCCGAACCCGTCGACGACAAATTCAAACGAGGCGAGATTCACCAGGAAATCCGACGGATTTTCAACTCCAGGATAGAAACCAGCACGGACGACGCCGGTGCTATCATTGCAAGCTTTTCGGCACCCACACGAAGAGGCAAAAGAGGCAGAGGTGGCCGCAATCGCAACCGGAACAAGCAAGATGATCAGCCTATTGGCGAGTATCTCCACTTCACTCTCTTCAAAGATAACCGCGACACCATGGATGCCGTCAACCAGATTGCCCGCATTTTGAAGGTGAAGCCTCAGGTCATCAATTACGCGGGCACCAAAGACCGGCGTGCATCTACAGTCCAGCGTTGTTCCGTTCGGTACACTCGGGATAGAAGCCTTGCTGGTATCAATGGAAAGCTCTGGGGCATAGCAACGGGCGACTATGAGTACAAGTCGGATCCTATCCACCTGGGAGAGCTACTGGGCAACGAATTTGCCATAACTATCAAAAATTGCCAAATTATTGGAGAGGCGAGTGCCAAGCCAATTTCCGAACAGGTTGACTTGATGCATGCAAATGTCCAGTCTGCATTAGACCACATGACGGAACATGGGTGGATTAACTACTTTGGCCATCAGCGATTCGGCACACACCAGATCGGAACGCACGAAGTCGGAAAGTTGATTCTAGGGGAAAACTACGAGGGTGCTATCAATGCCATTCTTGCATATGACGAAGAAATTGCACAAAAGGCAGAAAATGAGGGAATCCCTGATGAGCCGTCCAAGCGAGACGAATACAACCGTCACCTTGCCTGCATGTTGTTCAAGACTGAAAAGGACGTCGAAAAGGCCATTGAGATCATGCCCAGGAGATTTTCTGCCGAAGTCTGCGTCCTACGACATCTAAACAGGCAGGGCAAGCAGTCCAGGAGAGACTTTGTCGGCGCCCTCATCCACATCACCAGAGGTCTGCGGTCAATGTATCTCCACGCGTGTCAATCCCACGTGTGGAACCACGCCGCGAGCAAACGATGGGAGCTCTTTGGCGAAAAAGTCATCAAGGGCGACCTCGTCATTGCTGAAGCTGAAGCCGCTCCCCAAGTCAGCGAGCAGGATCAGGACGGCGACGACGTTGTCAACCCGGCCGAGGACGATGACGATGTTCCTCTGCGTGCTAGACCATTAACCGAGGAAGAGGCATCCAGCGGAAAATACACGGTCCACGACATTGTGCTCCCCACGCCAGGTTACGACGTCATCTATCCAGACAACGAGATTGGTGATTTCTACAGAGACTTCATGGCCCGCGAGGAGAACGGCAGCCTGGATCCGCACAAGATGCGACGCATGCGCCGCGAATTCAGTTTGCCTGGACGCTACCGTAAGCTGATGAACAGGTTCCTCGGCAAGCCGACTGTCGAGTTCAAGACTTATGCCAACGATGAGGAGCAAATGCACCCTACCGACTTGGATCTCATCAAGTCTGCACGCAAAACCGGCGGCAACAAACGCTCTCGTGAGGAAGGCGATGATGCGCGACCAAGCAAGGTGGCCAAGGTGGAGGACGGAAACGAATCGCCCAACCAGGCCGCACAAGAGGAAGAGACGACCAGCGATGCCGCAGCCAACAACGATAAGGTTGAAGGAACCCCGGAGGTCACAAACGCAGAGGAAGCCATGGAAGTGGACCAGCCGCTCAAGATTGCGGCCGTGATCAAGTTCCAGCTCGGCAGAAGCGCCTACGCCACCGTTACGCTGCGAGAACTCATGGGAGACCCCCCCGAGAATAGCACAGCCTAATTACGCAAGATACATAGGACTATGTAGTGTGGTGGACACCGTTTTGGCATATTTCATATTTTTTTTTTCATCTGATATTTAGGATAACTAAAATGACCCGATGTATATAAACGCCAATATGAAGAAGAAAAGGAAAGAAGAAAAAAAAGGTGCCAGAAGAAATCGCTATGTGCAAGCGCTTGATATCCAAGTATATGCTGAGAGCTGCCACTTTGACAGCTCCAAAATGCAGCATGAACAACCCTCCTTCATCCTCCTCGCTTTCTGTGACCTATGCAAAATCCACTGTGGCCGACCCATATTTCCCCTCTCATGAGTGTGGTAAAAGCCCGACCGACACATTGTTAATCCGATTATTTCACATGCTCAATTATTGATTTCCGTATTTAAAAGCCCGACCGCTTGTGTGGTCTGCGGTGCATGACAAGGCCAGCCTGCTGGCCACAGCCGCAACTGACGGCATACATTTGTTTTCAAGTATGGGTAAGTTTTAGGAGCCAGGTCAAAAGGCAGTTGCTTCATCGAGAGCTGTTAACCTGCTTCTCATCCCAGCCCCATACGAAGGAGAGGTACTTCACCATGTTTACCCTCTTGGATCGCATCTCGACCATCCACGGATGTTCTAGCATTTTCCATGGGCTAGCTCTGCGATTAGGCTGCTTCTCCAAACTGTAAAACGCAAAAAAGTTAGTGATGGACGCCAAGACAGGATGATGAAGATGATAAGCGGAACATACCAGCACTCAATAAAGTATTTAAAGTTGTCGCTCCAGTATACGTCGTTGTCAGGCTCGTCCTTGAGCTTCGGGACAGGCTGCCTCACAATGTACGTGAGCAGATCAATCAAGCCTGCACGAGGCTGCATCTCCGTCCCATCTGCAGGGAATGGGAACCGGTGTTGTGCTACTTCAAGCAGCGTGACTCCCGTAGACCATACATCTGATGTTATGGTGTAAGACTGGCCAGTAATTCGCTCCGGAGCCATGTAGTAACTAGTGCCAATGAAGGTGTTGGCTTCGCCCTTGGTCCCGAAATCTCCAGACACACCAAAATCGCAAAGCTTCACCGAACCGTCGCGGCACAGCAAGATGTTGGAGGGCTTGATGTCTCGGTGGATGATCCGTCGAGTGTGGAGATAGGTGAGGCCGCCCAAGACACCTTCGGCGATCTTTCCTAGTACCTTTTCACCAGTACGACCTCCCAGCCTCTTGACCTCCTTGTAAATGCTGTCCAAGGAGCCACCTTCACAAAACTCCATGGCAATGGAGATGGTGGCCGTAGAAGGGTCAACGAACGCTCCGTAATAACGGCAAATATGGTCCGAAGCGCATTCCTTATTGAAGCCCAATTCTCGGACAATCTGCTTCTTGACATCAGGATCAGGGTTGGTAGTGATGACCTGGAACCAGCGTTAGCATTGTCATCAGCGATGGCACTATGGTGTAGTTGAAAAGGCATTACCTTGAGAGCGAAGATGGTTTTGCCACCCTTGAGCATGGCTTTGGTGACCGCTCCTCCAGCACCCTCACCAAGGTTGCCCAGCTCAACGATTCGCTTTTCCAAGCTGGCAATCCTCCATCCCTCATCGTCCAAGTCTTCAACATCGGCATTCCTTGCCTTCTCGATGCTTAGTCGGTCGAATCCCTCAAGGCCTTGCAGGCTTCCATCTCTCTCCATGGAAACACCGCCTTCACTTCTCTCGGAGTACATGGAGCCAACTGCCGATACAGGATCCGGGGTTCCTTGGGGTCGTGTTACAGGGATGCCAAATTGGGAGGCGAACGAGAGGGCCGAGAACTGTGAGCCCGCAGACGTGGGGTTGCTTGCGCGGCCGTCGAGAGGGCCAAAGCTCCCAGACCTCGAGTGTGCCGCGCTGCTCTCACTGCCGCCGCCAGCAGACTGCCCGGGCTGTATCCCTTGTGACCTCGGGGGTTGCTCATATGGCGTGACTTGGCTCCCCATGGGAGTTGCCAAGTGTAGGGTCGGTAGGGGGGGCCTAGCAGGCGGCTGGACTGCCTGGTTGCCCACGGGCTTGACGTTTGGTGAAGGAGGAATAGCCAAGCCCAATCTGGGCGCGGCGCGGCCTCCGCTGGAGCGACTACCCGGAATGGCAGGACGCAGAATAGGTGCTGGGGAGTTCATGATCGGTACAGACATTGAAGTTGGTAAAGGAGTTGGAAGAGCGGCGGCGGAGGAGGAGGAGGGGACGGGATGCTGCAGCGGGAGCAGGTCAGTCAGTCAAGCTGTCTTCTTTGTTCGCCCAGGGGACAAGGAGTGCATGCAACTCACGAGTTGGGCGGGCTCGCTGCCCTGGGATTGTGAAGAAGCTGCATCAGCCATTATGGTGAGCAGTGCCAGTCAAGGCAGTATGTCGTGACGGATCCAAGCGAGCGAATTGTTGGTGGTGAGATTGAGAGCCCGGCAGGTACCTTTTGCGAGGCTGAAGGCTGGAGCGGCACGCAAAAATACACCCTTGGCGGGCACGAGGTCAAAGTACGGAGTACAAGTAGCCACCGCAACAAAGGCAAAAAATCGGCCCAACGATGGTCGGATGCAAGCAGTGCAGAGGAAGGGGAGAGGGCAGAAACGGGCACAAATAGAGCAACGATGGTGCTAAACTTTCAAATCTCGGCAGATGACTTGCTATGCGTTGGCGAGTAATATTTCAAGAGAGCAAGAGGCGAATAGTCGCATGCACAGTCTATTGGTCCCAGCGTGGGTCGAAGGCGAGTGAGGGGATGCCGCTGAAGAGGGGAGAAACGGGCTCGAGCGTGTCAAGAGCAGACAAAAAAGCAGCACCGCCAGACGACGAGGCAAGGCAAAAGAGGCAAAAGTGCACAAGACAAGGGAAAACGAAGGATGCAGACGATGGGCAACAGAAGAGTTGGCTGAGGTGAAGCTTATGGGCCAGCTGCTCGGGGTCTAGTACTTTTTTTTATTTGTGTAGGGGGAGAAGACTGCAAGTCGCAGCGAGGGACTGGTGAGGTGTGGGTTGCAGCGCTCCTGGGATGTGCAGCGCAAGTACCTACATGTACCGGCCTCGACCTGAGCACCATGCGCCCCAGCGGAGTTGGGTGGCATTGTGCATGGTGCATAGTGGCGGAAGCCCCCTGCGCGCAGCCAAGAGGCAGAGCCTCTGTACGCCGCTGTACAGAGAAGGTACCCCATCGCCAGGCGCTGTGCTTGCGACGCTGAGGCCCAAGCCCAGCACGGCGTCTTGCCGGAGACGCCAGGCACTGGGCACAAGCACCAAAGGAGCAGCACGGGACCGGGGGGGGCCCCCTGTGGGGAGCTCCAGCAGCAGCCCAGAAGCCACTGTAGGGCTCCAAAGGGCCCCAAAAAGGCCCCCAAAGCTCACCAGCCAGACGGTGGGCGCTAACAAGTCGGTGGAGATGAGGGAGGAGTGGAGCGCAGTACCTCTATGGTGTGTTTGCGCCGGTTTCCGCGGCTGGTTCTGAGACTGCTGGCTTGGTGAAACGTCCAAGGACGTTGAGATGAGCTGGGACAGCGACAGCGGGCAAATCAGCATCCAAGGCATGGCAAATAATTAAAAAGGTCAGCAGAGCATCGTGCCTGTTTGCTGCGGCGGAAGACGGCACGGCACATGCCTAAGTAGGGTAATAGAATACCCAGACAGCCAACGATGATAGTTCCAGGGGTCAAATAGTGATCAAGAGCGAACAGCAGAGCTCAGAGCTCAGGGCACGGAGTACCAAAGTACTGGGTAGTATAGCAATCGTATATCGTATCATGGAACAATTCATTTCACCTACTGCACTATCGGCCTTGTGGAATGCAAGGGTTGTCAGACGAACCAGCAGGATTATCTGGGGCTTGCATCAACTTCTTCCCACGCATCATCGAGACGATCCAGCGCGGCTAGTTGCTACAGCCCCCAGCTTACCCTACAGCGCGTCGTCATGTGTCTTTTTTCTGCGCCCCTGATCTGTCCATCCGTGACGCAAGTCGAGGCAATACACATTGCAGTTCAGGTCAGCAATATGCATCCCCCACTAGACATGTAGTCAGATTGATGGGCGAGTTCCTCCGGCAAAGGGCCGCTGATCTCGACAATTTGGAAGCCATCGCAAAGGCGCTGAGACGCTACTAGCAGCGGTTGGTGTGCTCGGCGCTGACTTCTTCCGTAGCTGAGCCGCAGCAACTACACAGGGATACGAACAGCAGCAGCCTCGATGAGCTGGAAAAGTCCCGAACATGTCGACACGTGGAATGTAAGACCAGTGGCCACCTTTGTCGAGGTTGGCCGCCCACCCTGCAGCAGCCGGAAGGAGTGGGCTGGCATCCTATTCACCCAAATATCTTTAGTGTTTGGCCCCGAGAAATGCCATCAATGCTACCATGTTGCCTGTCTGACACACTGCATCGTGACCGGCCAATGGCGATCCGTCGAGCCGTCCCAGCAAACGCATCCAGGGCGGCGATTCCAGTTGGACGGGCAAACAATAGTCGCCGCACACTGCCAAGCTCTCGGAAACAGTTGGCGTCGGCACTACGCGTCCGTACAATCGGCCTTTGCAAACCCGCAGCTCAGGGTCCCGCGTCGGGCACGGCTGCTCGCGCCTCTGTATTCAAGGGCTGCTAAAACAAAAAACACTGAGCAATTATCGTATTGGTCCGGAGGCCAGAGACAGTCACAGTGATGCGGTTTCAAATGTCGCTTCTCTTCTTTGCCTGCCCTCTTTTTGCGGGACAAAGCTGCGAACCAACCGCATCGGGGACTTGGTGTGTAGACGCGCGCTTAGAGAAACGCAGGGTCTAGGAGCGCTGGATGCCCATTGGCTCCTCGATGTCCAGCTGCTGCAAGCTGCGCCGCCCTGGTTGCCATGAATGTGGGACATGGCCCGTGGATTTTGGGGGATCGTGAACGATGATTTAAAAATAGACCAGGAATATCTCGCTAGCGACAAAGTACTGCTTTGTCTTTCTCTTTGCCCACAGATACTATTGCTGTTCAAGACGGGAAATAAACGCGCCTCTTGATATTGAAGTAGGCTTCTATCTTTGATACGCTCTACCCTAGATAGGTAAGCGGTGGGTGGCTGACCCCACCATGCCGCGATGCCCCACTCTAAATGGTCAACTTCAACTTTTTTTTTTAGGTACGCGAGTGGGTGCATCTCCAAATTTTTTTGTATCAGAATGGCTGTGATTGCGTCCGCAAATCACACAACCCCAGTCTTCCAGTATGCCTTCTGCAGGCGTCGCATACGCAGAGCGATCCTCGGATCCAGAGCTCTCATCTGATGTGGGCACTTCCTCCGATGAGTCCGATTACCTCGACAATGCTGCGGCCCGGAAAAGGCGCCGCACCTCTCCCGAGCTGCAAGCTGGGATCGATGAGAGCGATGACGATGAAGGCGACGATGCTGAGGACAAGGCTCCTAAGATGGTCATGAGCTCCATAGCGGTGCCTTCTCGAGTCAAAAGAAACGCTGCAAAGAAAGAAGAAGCCAAGCCTGCTATCAAACCCGCTCCTATTCCCCAATCTCAATCGCAAAATCCCATTCTTGCACCAACCGACCCCAATACCACGTTTTCTGCCTTGAATGTGCGGCCATGGCTTGTTCAATCGCTCGGAAACATGGCCATACGACGGCCAACCGGCATTCAAAAGGGTTGCATACCCGAAATATTAAAGGGGAGGGACTGCATTGGCGGTAGCAGAACGGGTTCGGGAAAAACTGTGGCTTTTGCTGTTCCAGTTCTCCAGAAGTGGGCAGAGGACCCCAGCGCCATCTTTGCTGTCGTCCTCACACCCACACGTGAGCTTGCTCTCCAGATCTATGAGCAGTTCAAGGCAATCTCGTCCCCACAGAGCCTCAAGATGATTCTTGTGACTGGTGGTGCTGATATGCGATCTCAAGCTATTGCGCTAGCACAACGACCACATATCATCATTGCGACTCCTGGTCGCCTGGCGGACCATATTAGGACCTCTGGAGAGGATACGATATGCGGACTTCGAAGGGTTCGGTATGTTGTTCTTGATGAAGCGGATCGGCTTCTACATGCCACTGGCTCGGGCAGTATGCTACCGGACGTTGAAGAGTGTCTGTCGGTGTTGCCGCCTGCTTCCGAGAGACAGACGCTTCTCTTCACAGCCACAATCACACCAGAGGTGCGGGCGCTCAAAGATTTGCCGCAGCGGCCCGGAAAACTGCCGGTGTTCGTCTGCGAGGTCGATACACAGATGCTTGCCATCCCGGCAACCCTGAGCCAAAGGCATATTCAAATCCCCGTCACTCACAAGGAGCACTACCTACATGTCTTCTTGCTCACCGAGGCCAATATCAACAAGACTGTCATCATCTTTTGCAACCGTACGACGACGGCCGAGTACCTTCATCACTTGTTGCGACTTTTAGACCACCGAGTTACATCTTTACATTCTAAGCTTCCCCAGAGACAGAGAACCGACAACCTGGCCCGCTTCCGGGCCTCGGCAGCCAGGATCTTGGTAGCGACAGACGTAGCGGCGCGTGGTCTCGATATCCAAGAAGTTAGCTTGGTAGTCAACTACGATATCCCTCGAGACCCGGATGACTACATCCACCGAGTGGGACGTACCGCCCGTGCGGGCCGCAAAGGTGAGGCCGTGACACTTGTGGGCCAACGAGATGTGGAACTGGTTCTGGCCATCGAAGAGCGGGTAGGCAGGCAGATGGAGGCTTGGGAAGAAACGGGCGTCAACCTGGAGACGAGGGTGATTCGAGACGCACTAAAGGTCGTTGGCGAGAAGAAACGGGAGGCATTGCTGGAGATGGAAGAAGGCAGGGAGGTTGGAGGCAAGAGGAAGAGGACAAAACAGAAGCTTCAGGCATAGATGTGAGCACAATCTTACCATTTACAAGGGCGTCATCAAATTTCAAGCGATTCTCTTTCATCTCCCCCTCATAGTTCGTGCCATGGATTCAATCATCATTATTACTATTTTCATCTATCTTCTTGCTTTCCCGGGGAGAAGTCAAGGGCATCCCCATGTGCTTAGAGGGGGGCGTGCGTGAGAAGAGTTGCCCGCAAACTGGACCAGGCTCCTTACCAATCGACTGGAACTGTCGATCAGGGGGAGATGTCAGCATAAGGCTACGAGGAAGAGGAAGAGGAGCAGGAGGAGCAGGAGGGGGGTGCGACGTCTGCACACGAGAGAGAGAAAAGAAAGAGAGAGCCCCTGCTATACCAAGAGCTTGTTGTATTATGAGTGTTTGAGCGTGCGCGCGCACCCAGACGGCAACGTGAAATAACATCATCTCCACAGGGCGAACGCCTTCGCGTACACCTTCCAGGTTCGTGTAAGCAGCATGGAGAGGAGCAAGCGACCACCAGGGACAATTAGCGAGGGCGTCGTCAAGATCCCGGTTCCAGACTGTTGGGTAAGCTGCCTTTCCCAAAGCGGGCTCCAGATTGTGAAAATAAATCAAGGAGAGGGAGGGATGTTTCCCCCTCCTGTCAGACGGGTTTGACAGGTTACCGGGCGGCCCATTGCGCTGGGACGGTAAACGGGAGCCAAAATACACGGGCCAGGGGGGTTCCATCCCATCTTACGCCGTATCGACCTGGTTAATTTGTCCCCAACCCCTCGCCGTTGGGCTCGTTTTCTCCCCAGCTTACGAAAGCGCGGCACGGGAGTGCGGTACGGTATGCAGAAGTGGTTATTGCGGATACATTCAAGATGAGTTTCTGCCCTACGGCCAGGGGGGGGGGGGAATCCCATGTTTTGGGGGTTAAATACGGATTACTATAGTTTGCCAGGGTTCCCAGATTGGTTTTTTTTTCTACATGGGTTAGGGTGAGGACACCGCCAATCACCAACGGGCGGTACAAGCTTGGGGAGACAAAAAAAGACATTTTATTTTGTCTTTTCTCTACAAAAAATGCAAAACGAACAGGGCCCTCGGGGCTTGGCTTTCTTTATCATGGTCTCGCAAGGGAGGGGAAGGCGTGTTCGTCCGCACAGCAAAAGCGATTTTGCGGGATTCCGCTCTTTTTTCCCCCCATCCAATCAGCTCTGGGACCATTGGAGTGGACGCGCTTGCGGATCTCATTACCAGTCCGGCGGGATGGACGATCCCCTTGTTTGAGAGAGAGGGGCTGTTTTGGACGGGTGGTGGAGTTAATCTTCTCCCTTTATTTTGTTAACTCCGGGCCATTGATTTTGCTGCCTTACGAGATGAGATGGTGGACGTGAAGATGTGGACGGAGTTCCCCGGACGAATGTATCAAGTTTTTAGGCCCAAGGTGCACATGAGCGGACGTTGTCTTGGCTTTTTGCTGGGCATGCGGATAAGACGAGTCGTATTCTGGGCGTTGTGTGAATGCGTAGACAAGCATTCACGTCTTCTAACTGTGTCGAGACCGAGACACAGCAGGTGGTGAGACTGATGAGTTGGCAGACAACATCCCCCCCTCTCTCCCTCCTCCCCAGAATGATCGTCTCATCAAGGATGGGCTGGTGGTGCAACAGGGCTGAGATCTTCATGTCCATATGGTCGGGTCGAACGGCAGCATAACAAATCATTTAATTAATCCGATGCTCGCCTACCCTGGGGGGAGTGAAATGAAGGCAAAGCCGAGGAACCTGTGATGAATAAACTCACCCTTTAGTAATCACATAAATAACATCAGGTACGAAGTACCATTCCGTACGTTACGGCAGCCATGATCCGAGGTGTGACGGAAGTAATCCGTAGACGAGGCCCGTAACTGAACTGCGACAACGGGGATTTCCGTTTTCTCGTGTCTCTCTCTCCCCTGGGGAAAATCCCATTTGCTTTCCCCCCTACCCTCTCCCGTGACGTGGTTCGCTACCGTCCGGTCGGTGATCTTCAGCGATTGGACTATCACTCACAACACGTCCGTGTGTCCATGTAGATGTGCAAATCATCTCAGGCCCACTGCGTGAACAAAGTATGGGGTATTTTGCTCCCATAATTTTACTCTGAGGCGCGCGATCCTGGCGGGCCGTCCCAAACCTGTGGAGATCAAGCAGCTACTATTTTCAGCCAATTTATGGAGTACCGCATCGTCTACATCGAGCACGGTGCAATTAAACAGAGACCTGCTCGTTCATGCCAAATAGGTAAAGTGTGGGGGGGAGAGGGGAGGAAAGGGGGATAATACTACTACTAATACTACTTGCTACATGTCTAAGCCGCGCATACAACTCTTACTGTTCGCAAGCGGCACAGAAATTGTATTAATATCTCCCTGCTTACGCAGCGCTCGGCGCGGCGCGCGTGCGAGAGACAAAAAAAAGGATCCACGGAACAGGGTCGCTTCCACAGCGTCGGGTTGTTAACGCCCGCAGAGAGGCAAGGCTCGACACTGGGGGGCGGGAGCAAGACTGCCTGGAGCGCCCATTGGCGAGCCTTGCTTAGCTACGAAGAAAAGGGAGCAGAGACGCAGACATGTCCGCGGCGACGGACTTCTGGCAGTCCGCCGGAGAGCGACGGTAGTCACGAGGTTGCGGTGTGTGTGTAGGTGTAACGAGGCGTTTGAAAGCGGGATGGTCGGATGCATAGAAGGATGGAAGAAGGACTCGAGAAAAAGCTTCTACGCATCACGGGAATAAGGGCAGAGAAAGCAAGCAAGCAACCAAAAAGTGGGACACCGCGATCGCACCCATCCGCCCCCCTTTGCCTCGGCCCTCACCTGCCGCGGCAAGAAAAGCGAAAGCGGCCTCGATGCGGCATCATCAATCGGCGCGCTCTTTTGGCTTGCGTTTGGCTGTCCTTGTTGCCGGAAATGCAAGGTTCGGTTGGGCGAGCAGAGTAGCCGTGAACGAGCGCCAGCGATTGGTTGCGCTAGAGCGAACACAGTCGGTTATCGGGCGAAGGGGGTCCACCTCCTTCTGTGCATGTTCTTTTGGCCTTCTTTTTCAAGCCTTGGGCAAAGATATGACGGCATTTAGCGGGGACGGAGTTGCGCCTTGCATGACGATAGGTGGTAAAGTCCGTCGTCGGCATTGTGGCGGACATATGGCGGCATCTACCGCTTGGACCCTTTTTTTCTCGTAATCCATTCCGCATGTACTATGACGTTTACCCTTGAGCTGCAGGAATTGAGAAAAAAAAAAGGCATCTGCACCTAACTCGATAGCAATCTACGAAAAGGGAAAGAAGATGGAAAATCCACCGGTAGTTGTGATTGCAGTGATTGATAAGGTGTGCACGAACAATAGTCGGGTCATTACTCTTGGATTAGGTCGGGCTTATGAAACACGTGCAGTTTTTCGATTCATGTAATTGCTTGCTGAGCACTGCCTCTATAAGCTCGCTCTGCCCGTTTCTCCCCGTAGCAGCTATATCACGGGACGGTGCCTGAGTCAAATAGAATTGTTCCCGGCATGGGGCACGTGCAATGCTTAAATGCCAATTCCCCCTTCCCCGGCGGCAAAAGAAGAGGAGGATCATGACTTCTGCCACTGGAGAAGCGGCTGTGGAGCGAGGAATCACAGCGCACGGCCCCTTGTGGATTCCCGAGCCATGTGGCCCAAGTCGTGCCCCGGTGGAACTTTCAGACCCGACCGGACGGGAGAGCGTTGCTGGGCGTAACTCAAAGTTGGCGCCATGCCCGATGCGGTGCCAATCCAGCGATTTGAAATGGCCGCTTCTGCTTACATACCTTGCGCTGCCATTAATCATCCAGTCCGATACCCCGGCTCTCGCGCTCATCAGCTTTGGAGCGACGGCGCCGCATGGGGAATAGCGCGCTTCAGTGTTTCGCGATGGCCTCGCTCGCCCGCTGGTTCGTGCCTGTGCCTGGGCCTTGCATCTCATGAAACAAGGCTGGATCTTACGGCCATTGAAGGGGGAGGTTTACATTTGACGGAGAGGTCTGTGCTTATACGAACTGCAGGGCTGAGGGAGGAGAGATGGTCTCGGCGTCCATGTGAATCAAATAGTGAGTAAATTGGGGTTAAAAAAAGGAAACAAAGCAAATAGTAAAACAGATAGTACGGAGAGCAGGGCCTACTTGTAGGATAGATAGTGCATAGCACTACTAGTACGACCCCCTACCGCGGCTAGCTGAGGTAGCTGTAGGCAGGGTGCTTCGATTGAGACAGACGTTGGGGGTAGATGCGAGCTGAGCGGGCAAATAGTTCGTGCCGCCAATCTAGATTGCAACGGAGGTCCGACGTGGGATTGCAATTGGCGACGATGCCATTTTGTGCACCGATAAGGCAATGAATGAGCGCACCGCGTAGGCCATTTATCGTATATCGTACGTCGTACGGTCGTACGTCTTGGTGTGGGGGTTTATTAGCAGCGATTTGCTTTGGCCGGTGCGAAAGCGAGCAATTCCGAGCTAAGGCCATACCCAACTCGGCATTCGGGCGCGAGATATGCGCGTATCCCTCGGACTCTGCCAGCAACACAGACACCGTTTCTGCACCATTGATGCGGGTTCCTGCACCGCTGATTGGTCGGATATCCGTTACAGCGCATCGGGCGGACGATGGACCGGAGAAACGCAGTCATTTGAGATGCGAAGCTTGCCCTATTCCGATTCCGTGAGCCATCATTGGACAGATTCGAATCTCGCAGCACTCGTGCAGCAAAACGAGCCCAGATGGCCTCGTACGACAGCTGATGCAGCTCCAGCTCCAGCACCATCGCATTCCTCGCCTTCTCCCTGCGCTGCCCCCTTTCCCGTCCCAAACGGGGGGCCGTGTACCCCATCCTGAGATCTTCCGCTTCATCAGCCTTGTTGGTGGCTGATGGGATCGACTGGGTTTTCGGGCTGCTTTGATTTGAATGGTCTGTGCCCATGCCCCTCCCATTAAGGTGCAGAGTACGTACCTGCCGAGCCGTCTTATCCACCCATCATCGCAGGGTCGGAGTCATCAAAACCGGACCCTCCATCGACTCAGCCCTACTGAGGTCGTTCTCGCTACGCCCACGGACGAAGTACCGACTGTCAGACGCCCCGGACGAATTACTTGGCCTGATTGGCCCTGGAGATTATGGATGACAGCGACAGGGACACATGGCCATAGGTGCTTGTACAGGGCGGACATAGGACATTAGGTAGCTGTGCACAAGCACTACAGCCGATGCAGCTCCCGACTACCGCCAGAGAGAGACAGCGTCTCGGAGTTCCGCCGCATCAGCTTGACGTGCCGTCGCCGGCTACCGATTAACGGGTTAAATGCTAATAATACGACTGTCTGTCTCAACGTTTCTGAGACGGCACGGCAAAACGGAAAGCCTGTTGCGGGCACCAAGCGCTACGGGCGCGGTTGACAAAATTGAACGGCGATCTGTGAATCCTCCACCCCTCGTTGGCGTCGCTGGCTGAAGCAGGGAGACGCAAGCGCAACGCGGCGCCTGGCCTGAATTCACAGCAGTGCTACGAAAGCGAGTGCGAATAATAATTTTAAATAAAAGGGAAGCAAAATCAAATAGTGTTAGCCCGCATTGCCGTTTGTAGGGCTGTGCATCTAGATGCTGTCGCGGCCTTGGGCTTGGCAGGATACGTACTCCGCATACGAAGTGCGAAACGCCAGAAAAGAAAATTAAAATTGCCGAATAGGATATCCGCGGGGACCGCATCTGGGTAGATTGTGCGCAATAGGATTCGAAACCTGGGGGTCACGCCCCTCCCCAGGCTGCGACAAAAGAAAGAGGCCAGATCATGGGAATGCAGAGGCTGAGATTGCTTTACTTTGATTGCGTCTGCATTAATTTTTAGATAGACCGCGCGTATCGATCATTGTGCAAAGCCCCCTTGTGCATTCGTAGGTAGCTTTCGCACGCAATGCTCGTAGTACTACGAAGACGAAGTAGATGGGTACGTATTGATAGCGACGACAATTGCTCCAACGGGAAACGGATAGCCCTGGCAATGCCTTCGCTCGAAATGCGTTGCCTAAAACGGCAAATCCATCCTATTCCTTTCGAAATGACAAATGGGGGGAGTGCGAGTGCGACGCCTGGCTTTTGCGGCGCTAGGTTACAAACAAAATGCAAATCACAGCGCACTGAAAAGGGAGCCGTCATCACTGTAGCGAGTGATTCCAACTAGCGCCAAAGTATGATCTGGGCTGATGACTGTGCTGGATCTACTGCTACGTGGATTAGTACGCAAGGGCTGCGGTGCTGAGAAATAGGATGAGCGCTTGGGGCTTCGGATTACGGTGTTTGGTCGGACATTGGAGCCAGGGCTTCGTTAATAAGCGGCCCTTGAAGGGCGGGTCGCGCTGTGATTCATAATCCACTCTTTCGGCTGGGCAGACGGGCGAATCAGCGGCATCGTCCTCGGCTTTTGGACCAATGGGCATCAGCAACGGAGTGCCAGAGCGGAAGCTTCCAGCTAACGGAGCGCTGCTGAGGGAGAAGGGAAAAAACTCTGACGGCAGTGACTAATCGGACGATGCGAGTGCGAAACCCTAATCGGGCTTAGGGGCTGCTTTGTGCCAGCAGCATAATCCGTAGCAACGCAGGCAGGAGTCACCCAAAATGCCGAAGCCGTCCGTGGCGTGCGCCGTCTTTTCGCACCAAAGATGGGAGTTGCCGTGTAACTCAGCACGCGAGGGTACCTGGGCAGGGGCGGTGTCTCAGCCGGGGTGTCGGGTACCGCTCGCAGACGAGAGACATGCTTGCTACGTCCGTGCCGGAGACGTCAGGTTTTTCGGATTTAGTCAGCGCCCATAACCCATAACGCACCATAACGCACACCCCCCCTCCCCCTCCCTTGGGGCTTTTCGCTCTCGCTCACTCCTCCGTGGCCTCGGAACACGCCTCGTTGCTTAATGATCATTTTTCACGGTCTCACACCCCCTTCTCGCATTCGTCGTGCTACTTTCGGGCCCGCGTGCACAAAGTCCGCTTAGTCCGGGAACCAAGGCGTGTCCGTACGCCTTGTACCTCCACCGATGACTTTTTTTTGCTAGGCCCATGGGATGGGGACCCGGCTGGAGGCTCCCGAGTTAAAAGAATGCCGACTCCCCCGACCTTGAGCCTCGATATCATCCATCACAACATCCAAGCGAGCATCATTACAACAACAACAACAGAAGAAGAATACTCAAGATATAACAACTCGAGCATCCTCTGCAAACAAACAAACCAACCAACCAACCATAGCTCGCATCGATACTCATCGCCATACTAGTCTACTAGGCAACTCAACCATCCCTGCAACCAATCTGGCTGCCTTGAGTCACACCTGCACTATATATACATCTCCCTCCACAACACACTTCACAATGTCTGCCTCAGCATCACTCCTCCGACAAGCTACCAAGAAGAGCATGTCCATCACTCAGACTTACTACCTGGCCCACAAGGCCCGAGCAAAGCTCTCTCGCGAGGCTGCTCAGCCCGATCACGATCTCCGTCTCCTGGTCGGACACGCCAACCTCCTCGACTCTCTCATGCTTGAACTCGCCGAGGCCGAACGGGAGCAGGAGCGGTGGTTCAACCAGTCTGTCCGCAACACCACCAAGAGCTCCAGCAACACCAGCCGTCACATTCAGTGGGCCGATCGGATCGAGGAGGAGGCCGTCGATGAAGAGTACGACTCCGACTCCTCTTCCGATTCGGACGATGAATCCGACTACGATGATGATGATATGGAGATGACCAACACCCGAACCACCATCGTCCCCGCCTCCACAGTCAAGGTTGTCGAGGACGAGATCATGGGTGACGACGATCTCGAGGAGGACTATGCTCAGCTCGAGCTTGTCCGAACTCCCTCACACTCAAACTCCCCTCCGGAGCTGATCGACCACGACTCTGAGTCTTCCGATGACGAGGCTATGCCTCCATCACCTGCCGACGCCGAGCTGCCTCTGCCCGATAAGTCAGAGCAAGAGAGCGAAGAATCATATTACCAAGAAGAGGATTTCTACATTGGCCGACGAACACCCGCCGGCCTGGTGTCTGCCATCTCAGTCTACTAAGGCAAACACCGATACGAAACCATCTTCTTGTACAATCTTGTAATTGATTCTTTATTTTGGCTTTTCTTGTTCAGCATTAGCGATGGCATGGCTCTGGCGAGGCGTTTTGAATATCTTTATCTATCATGATACCCCAAGAGGGACTATAAAAGGCAACGCGGCGTTTTCACAATTAGCTTTTCTTTTTTTTCTTTTGTTCTATAACCACTATACACCACTAGAGATTCACAGCTCAACGTCTTATTTTCATATCATGTCATGGCAATGCGAAGGACTTTCATGTGGAGGATGCACATTGGTGGGCCGCTCCCTGGAACTGGTCTTCCTTTGGTCGAGTGGACCACACAAAGAGTAGTACCATAGGGATAATCGAATAGCGATTAATTCCCAATTACCAAATACAAAAAAAGTTACAACTCATCTATTACTATCTTCTCCATACAATTCATTGTGCATGCAAACAAAAAAACTATGACTCCTCTTTTGTGACTGAACCTTGTTTTTTTTTTCCCAAGTAACAAAAAACTTGACATCTCCGAAAACCCGCGGCAATGGCGGATGGCTTGGGCCGAGCGGACGCCCTTGTGCCGCTCGGACGAAGCGGCATCGGTGGGAGTGGCAGCCGATAAGCAGCAAAAAAAAAAAAATGCTGTCCAAGGGCCATGGTACGTACCGCCAAAACGCATTTCAAATACAGGTAGCACCCAAAAGGTCAGATGGCCCCTCGGAGGGGTGCGCACGAAGGTACGTACCGCGTACTACGGGCGGCACATAGCCGATCCAACTTACCGCCAGCCTTATTAATTGCTATTAATTGATAATTGAGGCTTGGGAAGAATTAAGCCGTCAAAGTCCAGCGAAAGCTAAAGAACCAAATTTAGGCCCGCAAAATCCGCCAGACCAAGTGGGAAGTGAAAAAAAAAAAAAAAAAGATACGTATCGATCCGGTAGTAACCCAATTGCTTCGGGCGCTCGGTCCCTTGGCTAGGCCCCGTGGACAATGGAGAGCAAGACACGACTCAAGTCCGCCGTTACGGCGGGCTCAAAAGAGAAAATGGAAAAAATTTGCTGCAGCACTTAGCATGCCTGCTTGCTAACTACCACTGTCCGTTTCGAGAGCTAAATGGGGGGGCGTGGAGGATGAGTTGGCGGTATGTAAGTACGTACGATGGGCAACGCATACGAGCAAGCATCTTCTTTTCCCCTACCTGGGCATTTTTACAGTTTGCAATCTAGATCCCTCTGCTCACCCCCCCTGCTCGGAATTTGGAGCAAGAAAAAGGCAGCGACATTTGCCAACAAAACATAACGGGAGGTAGGATTTTGCGTTATTGCTGGCGCGGGTTGATTCGTCAGCGCAAGTTAGGCATACTTGCTAAGAACAGAAACGATCCAATAAGCGACCAAGGAGGGTGGCCTAAAAGCCAAGAAGGCCAAAAAGATGAGCCGGAGTGCGGTGTGCGCGATGCCGTTGCTTTGTGAGATCCGGCGCACCCACATTCAGAGATGCACAACCACATATTTCTTTCCCTTCCGCGGTACATGCCGAATGGGAAACTTTTGTTTCGTTCTTTTAACCACCTTTTTTTCTGAATGAGGCAAAGCTGGTTCTTTTCTTTTTTGTTCCCCCTTGCCTGACCGGACATTGCACACCTTGCCTTGACTAGCAGAGCTAGCATGTGCTTCTTTAGAATAACAAATCAAATCGTAATCCCGCTAACATTTGTGTGTGTGTTTGTAATCTAGACGGCACGCCTTACAATCTTCACCCCTTCGACTTTCGGTTGCCTTCCTTTGCCTTCCCCCCTCCCCCCAGCAAGAAGCATGACCAGCGCATCAGACATGGACATGGGGACCAAAGGCGCAATTAAGCGAAAGGGAAAGAGAAAAAAAGGCAGCAGGCAAGATGACAGCTTTCAAACAAGGGATGACTCTTTATTTTCCAAATCGAGTTTCCCCACGCAGAATCCTACGCTGGGGCTATAATGTGAAGAGCGGAATTGGATAAAATGAAGGGACACTCAAAGATCCCATAAGCTTATCAGGCGATCTTTAGGCGATACATAAACTTGTTCAACAAAAAAAGGCACGCCCCTCTTTTTTTTTTCCATCCACCCTCCCCATTTTGCCGACTGTAATTACTATGTGACAGTTTTCCGCGAAGCTTTTCTTTGCTTTGGGCTCAAAGTTGAGCAAACGGGGAACTGGAGAATAAGCAATTGTTTTTGTATTAGTCTCGTCCACCTTTATCAATCTCGGGCGTGCGCGCATGCCGTGCGGCGTGTGGTGTCAGTCCCATGATTTCCCAGGCAATAATATGGTACGATTACTCCGCATTTTTTTTAAACAATCTGCCTTATCGTATGTAAGCAATCAATTTCCCTTTCATTTTGCGACTCGGCTCGCCTGATGACACTCCGCTTGAGCGGCTCTTTTTGGCCCCCCTCCCCTCCATTTCCTCTTAGGCAGGCTGACATGTTTTAAAAAAGAAGAAAGGCGGCCTCAGGCGGCGGCGGCGGCGCGCGCGCTGCCGTGCTGGCATGCCGAGGGTATCAGATGAGATTAGGCAGGTATCTTCGTCTCAAGGTTTTCTCATCAGCCTGCTTTTAGCAATATTACCTAGGTTCGAAGCGTCAGAGGCGAAAAAAGAAAAGCAAGATAAGCGCCCGCCCGAGGCACCATCTCATCGCGCTCTTGCAGTCTATTTCGCGCTTACTTCGCCAATGTCGGCTCTTTTTTTGCCTTTTGGGCGGCTGCGATGCTGTTATTGGCTGGCGCGAGCCGTGCTGAGGAGAGTTTTTGGGGCGCAGAGTAATATCTTAGTGGGACTTTGATGCCATCTCAGTTTGCGCTGCTGCCCTATGATAGGCGTTTATTTTAGTACATTTACGGTTTTGGGTATAAGAACCGCAAAGTGAGCCCTACGAGGCTTGAAGTTTGATAAAAATAAGCACCGGGGGGAAGCTCGATCTATCTGCACACCTTCTGAAAGAGGTCAGTTGTCGCAGAGAGATGCCTCTGTTTCAGCGCTATTACGGGGAGCGGAATACGGAGTTGGGAGGTTTCGCTTCCACTGCTCGGGTTCCGCTGCGGACCCCGCAGGGCGGATGCTGCCCGATTGCTGTGTGACACATGCAAAAGGCGGGGGCGCTGCCAGATCTGTCAGATGCGCCACATGCCGACGCTGCTTTTACGAGGTCAAGCCACATGGCCGTCGGGTTAGCGCTGTCATCTTTGCATAAATCTATTTTATGCAATATGTAGGGACCAATCTGCGTGAGGCTTCTACAATGTATGACTTTGGGTGCTCTGTGTTACTAAATTAAAATTACATGTCAACTATTGAATATGCCGTAAATATCTTAAACATCTGACTTCTATATTGGGATTTCCTTTCATTTCTAATTGAACGCCGTCATAAATCACGTCTTTCGGCTCTATCCTTTCCCTTTTGCACCGTCTTGGTCTAGTCTTGGTCTATCCTGAATATCACCTTCTCTGCGTACTGCTGGGTCGACCAGCTCCGAATGATTGCCATCAAATATATGTGCAGGCCCATGTATTTCTACTTCTTCTCTGACGAAAGCGTACTCTTAATCGTCTTCTTGAATCTCAACGGAATCAAGAAAAGTGCAGCCCCGATAAACACACACCCAGAGAATATTTGGACATCGAGATAGACGGGGGCGTGCGTTCGGCGGAGTCCCAAAGCCATGGCCTCGGCAACTACCTATTGTTAGCATTACATTCAGTTGAACACCTAGAGTCTGGGGTGATATGTGTTAGTGTACATACACGCTGATGGGACAGCAGAAATTGTCCAGACAATGGATAGTGCCGATGGAAGAAGCTTCATTCCAAACGCATCAGCCAGCATAGGTCCAACCAGCTATAAGAGGTTATGTTAGCCTGACCGCAATCATTTTTAATTTGCATTGATAACTACTTACCGCCCAACATGTACCAATGACAGTCCCTCCGAGGATAGAGAACGCAAGCAGGATTGAATACGACGTGCCCGACGTCCAGAGGCATAAACACCATATACCTGCCAGAAAGGTTGCAGATATAACCATGTTCAGCCTCCCCACGCGGTCACTGAAATAACCCACTACGGGTCTACCAATAACCATCCCGAGATTGGCCAACGCTCCAAGGATAGACCCTTGATGAGCTGTGAGGCCAATCCGAACTCCATTGTCTGGAAGCGAGAACAGAACGCATGTATATCCAAGGATGCTGAGGAACATCCATGCCATGATGAGGAGAAGCTCAGGCCGCTTGAAGAGGCGAAAGTCAAACGCATTTTGAGTTGGCCGAATGTGCTTGTTCCTGTCCTTGATCAAGATGATGCAAATGACGTTGACGGCAGCAGTGCAGATGGCTGTGATGCGAAAGGCCCAGGCAACGCTTAGATTGGATATCATGGCTTCGGTGGACAAGCTGTAGATGAGGCCTCCAAGGCCACTCCCGGCAGCCGCAATTCCATTCGCGATGCCCTTTCTCTGTGCAAACCACTGGGGGATAATGCCAATTGTGCCAATGTATAAGAACGAGCAGCCCCAGCCGAACAACAACCCCTGAGAAAGGAAGAGATGCCACGACTGTTTAGCGAAGCTTGCCCCAACCAACGCAGCCGCTTCCATGGCGGCACCTATCAGTAGAGGAGGTTTGGTGCCAAACACTCTGGTGGCGTGCGTGACAAGGGGGGCGATGATTAGGATCTGAGACTGGGATAGGCCGCCGATGAAGGAGTAGGCGATTTCTGATGTCCCGGGGAAGGCGTTCGTCGAGATGTAATGGGTGAGATATACACCAAAGGCCTAACATCGAAAGAAGCATCTGTTAGATTTTGCAACATGAAAGGAAAACATAAAGATGTTGTCGAGATGCAAAGACTTACACCATTGACTCCCCATGTGCTCGCCGTGATCATCAATTGGCACACAACACACACCCAGCCATATCCGCCATCGTGTTCATCAGGACGCAGTTGTTGTTCTTGTGCACCGGCATTTTCAGGGGATGTTTCTGAGATAGGAGTCTCGGCGTATACTGTTGCCTCATCATCGCTAGAAGGATTCTGCACAACCGTCATTGTGCTGCAGTAAAGAGAGTGGGAACAAGAGTAAAGACAGTAAATAAGGGGCTTTCTATGAGGATTTTCAAGAAGACGTATTTAGGATTAGTCGTAAATTGGGTAATTTATATCGAATCTTCATGCTCTCGATATTGTACATTATATCCACATCGCTTTGTCTTTTTTCTACTTGTAAAAACTAGATCGGCTCATAGAATTGCTCTCGGAAGCATCTATTCCCGGCCGTATCCAACTGCCGCGCCAATTCCGATCGATTCAAGCTAGAATAATCAAAATTTTAACTGTATTCGTTTTCGCTCTTTGTTTACCGTGCCTGTCGCGATGTCTTGGCAGATTTACCCACACCACAAGCAGCATCTCCGGCAAGTTCGCTGAGGGTTGCCTATCTTGGTCTAGTGCCACCTACTTCGAGGTCGGCATTCATCCTTGCTTTCGAACTGTGCCGTATAGAAAGGGGGGAAATACGAACTTAGAAGTGAATCCATATTGTTATCTACGGGTAATTAATTGATGAATAGCCTACTGGTGGATGTTGCGTTGAAATATATATCTCGCTGAGAGATGAACTGCTGCTAGCTATTATGTATATCACTTTTGTTTTAATCATTCTATGAGAAATGCATAGTTGATATACTTCGTGCATTACTGTACCTGTTTTGAGCATATCAAAGGCGAATATTTTGAAATTAAAGACATTAATATGTACAAACTTCAACTTGTGTTATTGAAAATTGGACCATCCGCAACGCCTTCCTCTATGCACATCGCAAACTATCCACTGCTCCTGACCTAAACCCGAACAACCTTGGCATATCGTTAGACTTGGAGCTATTTTATATGGAGTCTAATTTTTTTTTTTTGCATCAACTTACTTGGTCATCCAAGGTGTCACTAACTCCTCTCTCCGTAACGCGGATTTCATCACCGACTCTGAGTAGTGCTCCATTTGGACCGGCAAAAGACCACTGTCCAAAGACTGGTTTGACTTGACGGATAGATTAGCTTGTTGGGTTCAAATAGAAGATTGTACGTAGGCCCTTACGAGGATATGACTTGTTTACGCGTCTATCTTTTGCTATTAAGCCATAGACTTGTTTATTTCGTGGAGACCCGGACCCTGTCTTTACGTCCACATTGACACTAAGACAGCGAGGGGTTTTGAAGACACAGCGAACAACTGCCTTTGGTGTGGTTCCATCTTCAGCGAACACGGTAAGCTCTCTCCAGTTGTCCTCATCAAAAGGCGCGACAGATCCCACGTCGACATGTATGTTAGTACGGAAACGGAGTAAAACGTCTTCCCCTTGATCAGCTGGTGGCAGCCTAGATCGGACATCCTCTTCAGATGATGTAGATGTGACCAAGAATGGAGCTGCATCTGCAAACCGGATCCGTTGGGGCTGGAAATGCTCACCAGCGGCCCGAATTGTCAATGGTAGTCGGTGTTTAGGAATGTATGCGGCCCCTGGGATCTCGCGATTGCCTGATCCGGAAATAAACAGCAGTCTCGTGGGGATGTCGAGATGCTTGCTAAAGAATTCCGCTGGGCCGTCTCCCATGTCGACGGCCGAGGCCTCGGTGCCGAAGATACTCACTTGATATGACCGAGCGTCCAGCCATGACAGCGGCGAAGGCGTAAGCGGGATAGTAATTGAAGACTCTGGCTCCGCTGTCGTGTGCTTGATAGTCAGCTCCGACCAATCCTCGTTGATTGACGGCTGAAAAAGCGCTAGTTTGTATACACGCTTGACGGTGAGGTGCTCAGCCAGATGAGGTCGTATAGTTGGGTGGCTCTGAGGATCTCTGACCAGAATATACTGCCGGTCAAATCGAAATCCTTCACTCGTAATCTCTGCAATTGACACCTCAATGGGCAGGAGTGATTTGACCGGATAGATGAACAGCTAATGAGTCCATGGTGTTAGCAAGCGTCATGTGGCGTATGGAGGCGGGTCATAGGGGTAAAAATTGCTGGACCCCGGACTCCGACTTGAGAAGAGATGAAAGGGAGATGGAACGAGCTCGGTACCCTTTGGATCTTCATCATGCTGCCTAATTGCTTCCGGTTGGAGTTGCCGCATCCAGTTTTGCGCTCAGCATCGCTCGGCGCTCGGCCTCATCACCACAGCCTTTTTTGGGCAGCGCAAATGCCGTCACCATGCGCTGCGACTTTTGCAAGGAATTCGCTAGTCGACGCCGTTGATGGCGCTCCTCGTGGGTCGCAAGAGAGCACAGGGCACACAAGAGAATGAGCACGGTTGAGATGAATGAGAGAGAAAGGCGAGAGCCAAAATCCGTAGCGGTCTTGAACAGTTGCAGCAGCCCAGCGTGCTGGAATTCATGCAAATGCTAAGATGCAGTGTGCGCGCCCATCGTACCCTTGTTACTTTGCGTGCTTTGCCTTTCTGGGGTAAGCAGCACCGCTAACCGCTATTCCCAATGAGGGCATTGTCGGCATTCTGCTCACCTTTCGCCTCCAACTTGCATGCGCAGTCTCTCTCATACTTTGATAAGCACACTCTTGAGCTGGACTCAAACTCTCATCAGCGCACCGTTTGAGCCACTCACGCGGGGCCGCTCGGTGTCTCGGGCCAGGGCCTCTTCCATCATTCAATCAGCAACCACACTCTTCTGCATTAGGATCAAGGGAGCGAGCATCCAGAGTCTGGCTGGGCCTTGCTGCTGCTGCTGCTGTCCGATCCGATACCATGGAGGTTTCCACCGTGCCTTGCACCCTCTGCAGGAAACGGCGGGTCAAGGTATGTACCGTGTCCACAGCGCGTAGTTAAGCGGATCGTACGGTTCTTCTCACGGTTTCCCAGTGCGACAAACGTTTGCCGGGCTGTGCGCGGTGTGAAAAGTCATCTCGGTCATGCCCAGGCTACAACCATCTGCGCAAATTCCTCGATGAGAGCCAGAACCTTCGAAAGAAGTTCTCTTCGACCGATGCTAGCCCTCTTGGAAGCGACGTTTTTCAATCCGTAAATGCACAGCCGGCAGCTCAAGCCTCCTCTTCTGCTTCGTCATTTTCTGGCTCATTGCCCGTGACAGTCTCACGCAACACTGAGTTTGCCCAGACTCGGACTGAGACTCCGGTCCAAGCTCAACCTCAAGCTCAACCCCTAGCCCAGACTCAGGCTCAGGATGATGCTCTGCACGACTCCAGTCTTGGGAGGCCTGAGCATGACAGCTTTTCTTCCAACCCTGAGATATCTGGTGCCTCCTTTATCGCGCCCGAGAGCATCTCTGACTCAGATTTCGACCCTAGATTTTTCGACCTTGACCCTCAGGTTTACTTCGCTGATGGAAACAATTGCTGTGGATTTATCCCTTCCCTCTCCTTGATAAACGATGCTAGTGGCTCTCAAGGACCATCTCTTTCCTGGCTTGGCGATGTCAATCTGGAAGGATTCTCGCAGCCTGGATACGATATGGAGGCAGACACAACAGATAGGTCAGAGAGGTTCGGGACCGAGGCGTCTTCCCCAATGCCCGACTCTTCGAGTGAAGCAGACCACGAAACCGCATATCTAATAAAATACTTTGCGGAGCGAATCAGTCCCTGCTTGGACGTGTTTGATATTGAGCGATTCTTTGGACACATTGTTCCCATTAAGGCAACTCGGAGCCCCCTTTTACAGAATGCTTTGGCTGCTATTGCGGCAAAGCAATTTGGGAAGACCAAACGGGAGACATATTCGGCGAGCCATCAGACACCGGTTCGGTCGATGTTGGAGCAGTACTCTGACGAGGCCCACATCGACTGGTTCTACAAAGCAGCAAGTTTCTATGACAAGGCTATCGGTCATATGATGAGATTGTTGCAAACACTGCGTGATGGCAGCCCGTCTCCGTCACCCGGATCTACGCCGTCTTCTACCGATTTGGCACTGGGCTTGCACTCTGCAGTGTCCCCATCGTTCAAGAGGCGCCGAGTCGAAAGTAGCCAGGGTTCTCATAATATTGTGGATGACCTTCTGGCGGCAATATCCGTATTTCTCGTCTATGAATCACTAGACAACCGATTTGCAGAAGTTTCTCGGTAGGTTTTGCGAATCATTCATTGTATCTTGCATTTTTTAGCTGACAATTTCTCAACACAGGCATATGTCTGGTGCTCAGTACCTGCTTACACTCAACTTGAAGCAGCTCTTCGAGAGCACGGAGATCAATCGCCGAACATATGGGTTACATGCTCGAAGGGCTTGGCAAGCGTCTTTTTGGAACATTGTCTGCATTGACTGGATTACCTCTTACACCGAACAGACCCCTCCACGACTCGATACAGAAAACCTTGAGCTATGGAAAGCTGCAGGGCTACCGATGAGCGTCGTTAATGGAAGTTGTATGCCAGACTCGCTCCGCAATGATGAGGATTCGGGCCACCAGATGCAGATGACGGAGACGCTAGCCTGCAGATCGTTAATCTGGATTATTCTGAAGACGCTTACGTTTGTGGCTGCTGAAAAGGGCAGTATCAAGGCAACGAGCCTAGAGACCAAGTCAGATCACGCCTCACCCATTGAATGCTGGGATACTATTTCGAGGTATCTCGACAATTGGTGTGCTGCACTACCGGATACATTTGAGCCTTGTGCGAGGATAGCCCAACGGTATAATAACATACCAACGCCTTCAGATAACATGCCACCCAGATCAGAATTTCAAAGTGCGTTTCAGGAGCTATTTTATGCCAATGCCATGTGCGCTACGGCTGCAGTTCTGTATCACTTTGTGCAGCTTCTTCTCTTGCTCCACAAGCCTCTGAGCCAGAAAGCAACAGAGTCACATCCAGAGTTTGTAGCCAAACGCCTCAACGCTTATCGCCAGCTCTCAGCCCAGATCGAAGGACACGCCAATGAGATATGTGCTATATCCTTGGGCCGACCAGATGATCCTGTTCGGCTGCATATGGTACAACCTTTATATGTAGCTGGGCTTTGCTTCGAGACACACGAACAAAGGACGGCATTAGCCCAGCTCCTTGGCAGTATACAACGGGAAACTGGGTATTCAACAGCGGAGAGAGTTGCGAATCTACAACAACAGTGGGGATGGGATACTACTCCGCCAGCGCTTGACGTGTTATAGATTATGTTATGGATACTTACGGAGAACGAAAGTAACAATCGGTATATACGAGCGAATGAGATTATGAAAACTTGGGAGATGACGGGCCACAGCTGAAGGCTTCATCAAGGAGATTCATGTTTCTAGTCTATACACACATATATAGATGCGTGGTAATTTGAAGCATTCCATCTGCTATCTAGCCAAAAGATTATATATTTATTTATGAGATTATCGGTTTTGATCTTAAACATTGAACCGTAGATGCATTTAGGGAATGATAATAACGTATATGGAGAGACGTCATCCTACTGTAACGGCACTGCTGGCGCTTTTCCGAATATGGCAATTCTCAGCGAGCTTTGATTATCAGCGTCCACCTCGAAAGCTCCACTTGAAGAAGACGTATACTATTATAATAAATGACGGATGTTTGGTATGAATAATTCAGGTGAGGGACCAACAGTCACGTAGGGCGGCTTATAGAGCTTCTCATGTTCACTCATAATAGTCTGGTATGACTTCACCTGGGTCAGCCTGTGGCTCTCAAGCTGCGAGGGTTCAGTGCGATATTAGCGCAGAATGCAAATTCTCAAGTATGATGTTGATCGACTACACTGAAATAAGTGAGTAAAGGAAAGACCCTATTTCTAGTAGAAGTAAAATTAAGAAAATAATTCGGTCATCTTCTCATCGGCCCTGTATAATCTATCCTCAGCTCTCAAGGATCCGCCTGAGGTTTGGAAATATATCTGATGTATTGGTGAATCTGTTGCCTACTCCTACTTATATTGTCATTATGGTCTATACAAGTAAAAAATAAGGAACACGGCTGATATGAATACCAGCATTGCCATCTCTCTCTTAGAGGCAACAGTTTGCACCCACTTGCATATTGTGCATAACTTGCATAAAACGCCACAGGCGGTGCGGAAAGGACTTGGAAGAAGACGGCAATAACACTAAACCTGATTCGGCAAAGCAAGTACTCTCTGCTTAAGTAACCAGACTTGCTATCCCGATTGCTCGGAGTCGGCTCCATTCGAAGCTATCGTATGAGTCGCTGCAGCTCTTTTTACAAGTTGTAACAAAATGCTGATTTGTTATTGATGCTCATTCGACTGGAAAGGAAGTTGCATATTACCGATCACCGTTAGAAGGCTCCAACGGATAAATGAGATGAATGGCACCATACATCCCTTGCTTCGTTCCAGCATCAAAAGCTGGGGTTGGATCTCTCAGCGGACAACACGTATCAAACTCAATGGCGACCAGGATATGCTAAGCTACAACAAGCTGTAATCCTTCCCCGCTACTCCTGCAGGAGAGGTGAGACAAACGCATGTCATTGTCAACAAGGGCCATCTGAAGAGGGAGTTCCTCAAGGTCGGATAGCAGTCACATCTAGCCGCCATACGCTCGCGTGACTCCGAGAGCCGCCAGTCCCGTGTACTTTGGTCACGATGAAACGTCCTTGAACAATGGTGTTTGGTGAATCCGATCCACCGACGAGTCCATACCCGTCGTACGAAAGCCGCTCCGATCGCGGTGCCTGCATGATCAAGTCAGGTGTGCCGGCTCTCACCAGAGCCCAAGACTCTTCACTCCCCCCTCCCTTGCTGCCCGCTTTCAGGAACAAGGCAAAAGAGAGAGGGGTGTGAAAGGGAGTGGATGATCGCCTGCTCGGTTGGTCGCGCAATTCCGGTGTCCGGGGATCCATTTCTGTCCATCACAAGACCCGAGGCTGCCCCACCTTTGCCGGCATAGAGCTTCCCCATAGTACGGGCAACATCGGAAGCAAAAGCGGCGGTTCGCGGGCTTTTGCATGCATAGCAGATTGCTGTTCATTGGGTTTCGAACTCGGACGAATTCGATCATTTGTGACTTTGGCTGCTGGTCATTGGTCAACGGAGTGGCAAATCGAAAGTCCATGGAGCGTCGGGTTCCTCGCGTTGCTCTGTCAGCGGGCTTTTGGGTTTTCCCCCGCATCAATGCTTGTTTTGCTTGAAGTGGCGCGGAATTTGTCAGTTCCAGCAACGCCCATGGCTGTCAGGGCTGCACGTGGCTGAACTATGGAAGGCTGGATGTAGTATCGCGAGTAACGCCTTTGTGAATTGACATCAAAGGCGTACACCGACGAGTACGAGATAAACGACGCTGCGGACCAACGGGCTGCGAGCTTTCTCGTTGGCAGCTCTTGTGAGTCAACTCTATCGACTTAGTTTCCGGTGGATCAGTCTCAACAGTCCAATCTTGATGTTGTATTGATCCCGTCCGTCCAAACCATCGTCGATATCCACAAGGCTCCAAGGACCAATCACCACAAGATTTCGGCTCACTCCCCCTTATGATCGTCGACAAGTAGTCTATCACGATCGGTGAGGTGGAGGGGGTGTGAACCGATGCACCATGTTTTGTCAGGTCATGACTCCCAGACGTACCGTAGCGCCGGTACTGACTAAACGCCGCGACCGCGACTTGGGTCTTACCGACGCCCCCCTTAAGGATGCTTACGTTAAAGTTGCGGATGAGGACGGAGATTCAGCAGCCTTATGTGGCAGCCACGGATTTTGTCTCATCGTCGCCTTAAAGCGTGACTAATATGGCCCCGGGTGTTGCGGAGCTGTGGATTTAACCTCCGGACGTTGAAGAACCCGGAAATAGCAGCAAATACTGCCCGTTGGTCAGCCTCGGCGGGGGTAAGGGGAGTAAGACCTGTTATCATTTGGGTTAGGGTGTCCATTTGAAGGTTCAACTTGTCGCTATTGATCGGAGAACCGAGGACGAGCGTTGATTAAGCTTACAATGGCCCCCGCTGCCTCAACACGTGGGTGTGGTATGGAGCAATAGCCTACCGACTGCCTGCGATGAATACCCGCGGAGGTGGTTAACCAAAAGCCTCCAAACTTATGCGAGTATGGATAAGCCAATCAGCTGCTTCTACTCCATACAAATGCTGTTAATTATCCTGAATTTGAAAAGGCTGCTTACTCAGACGAGGATAACTGGAAGCTATTTCGAAGTAGTTTGGCTTACATATAGTAGTCCTCCATCTACGTACGGGAATGAAGTATAAACGCTTGAGACTAATATCCGGTTAAGCGACCGCGGCAGGCGGTAGACAAAATAGCAAGACTACGATTCCCAAGTGAGCGGGAGATGGCAGGAATCATACCAGGAAGGGAAATGAGTTACCATTGAAGTGTCTTCACATGGCTTCTTCTATGTGCCTATATTCCTTTCTATAGGCTTCTACCTATAGTTGCCTTTGCTAATATCCTCTACTTCTAGAGACTGGTCGTCATTCTGATAGATATTTTTCACGGTCTCAAGTTATTTTATGTTATGTACCACCTTGCGCGGTTATTAATTTCGGCAAAGTCAAGATTTGAGCTACAAAATGGTCAGCTTTGCCGCTCTGGACTTGGCCCACAAAAGCTTTCATCGCAAATGCCTTCTACCAAGCGACCGTACTAAGTTTCGCGCTTAGATTTTGACTTTGGGTTTGAAGCTTGAGCGTGCTACTACAATAATTTCTTGGAGGCCTATTTCCTTGGAGGCCTATTCGAGTGAGAATCTCGACTCCCTCTTGCAAAGCTTCGCTGTTTGGGATATGCCATGCCGAAGCGTAGTAGGAAAGCGCATTTCCATTCCCCGCACTTGATGCGTCCTTTATGTTTGGGGGCCTCCGAGCTGAGAAACACAGCCTGAGACATTCGACATTAGCGTCTTATTGTATGTATTGATGGCCACTTGCTATGCGCTTGAGAAGATGAATAACCTGGGAGAAAAAAAAGGAGAGTCAAGATAGATGTTGACGCTGCGAAGCTCAATTTGCCTATCTTGTTGCAATGGCCAGGCAACCATGGCAGCACCTTGCGGGTGCTTGATTTTAATGCGGCTGAATCCAGCGTGGCAAGGCATGCGTAACATGCAAGGGTTGGTGTTTCTGATTGGGCCTTGAGGGCGCTCAGCCTTCTTTTATCGCAGTAGATGGTCATTCACTTAACCCCCATTAAATTGCTCTCATTAGGTGATTTCATGGTCCCATCTTCGATGGCTTCGCCCGGGCGCTGAAGAAAATGCAAAGAGAGCCACATGCGCATCTGGACAAAGCCCAGCTCACGACCGCTGCAGCCACACCGCGGCTACATGCAGCTTTACTATGGATGCGCTGGGTGCGATTTCGCTGGCCGGAAATGTTGTCCAGTTTGTCGAGTATGCCATCATCGCCGTGGCCAAGGCTGCTGAGATTTTCAACAGCCCAGATGGCAGATCAAGGGAAGATGCTGAGCTGGCACTGATTGTCAATGATGTCAAATCTTCATTTCAAAGCATTCGCCCTTCTGAAGACACCGGCAACAAGGTTTCCGTGTCGGATAAGGCTCTTAATAATCTCATCGAAAAGTGCGATCCAGTAGCCGATGATATCATGGCCATCCTTGATGCGTGTAGTGTCAGATTGAAGCAAACAAAGACTACAGCCGATTTCTTCCAGGCCTTTGGTAAAGCATCCAAAAGCCTCTCCAAACAGCCTGAGTTGAGGGAGCTTCGCGGTAGACTATTCACCTTGCGTGATCAAGTATCTACTCATCTGATTGTGCTCATTAGGTGAGAAGAGGTTGGCAAGTAGCGGTCCAAGATGTTATGTCTAATAAACGACAGGCAAGAGCAGCTCAAGCTTGGAATGACTCTACAAACCATTGTTACATCAAACGAAGACATGCAACAAAAGATTAATGAGACACACGGCAAGGTTATGAAGTATCTCGAAACAATCTCTCTGCAAACACAAGTGGAATCAGCGACAGCCCCAGATATTTGGAAAAGCACGGGTAGATCCGCTAAGAAGGAAGTTGAGCCATCGATTTGGGATGCCAAGCCATCCGAAGTTCAAGATCTTCTCAAAATGAGTGCTATCCAAAGGCCATTTTCTGTCCTTGTAGACACCATGGAGAGGCTGGCTGAGCAGAAGCGGAAGACTATCCTACAGACTTTGTATTTTAGTCAGCTGCAGGAACGAGAGCTCGCAGTTAGTGAAGCACATGAAAGCACACTAGAGTGGATTTTCGATGAAGTGAAGCCTACAAACTTCGTCAAGTGGCTCCGAGAAAGCAATAGCATATACTGGATTTCGGGCAAAGCCGGATCTGGGAAGTCAACTCTCATGAGGTTTCTCACAGGCCACCGCAAGACTTTGCAATACTTGAAGGAGTGGGCTGGCGACAGTGATCTTGTAACCGCGAAGCATTATTTCTGGAGCCCAGGCACTTCCATTCAGAAGTCGCAGGAAGGGCTCTTTAGAGCACTCCTTCTTCAGATCCTGCAACAGCGGCAAGAGTTGATTCCTGTAGTTTGTGCCGATCGATGGGACGCGCCTTACGAGGACGCTTTCTATCCATGGAGTCGTATTCAGCTTGTGGAAGCGCTCCAAAGGCTAGGCAGCCTGGATGATGCTCGCTGGAAGATATGTCTCTTCATCGATGGCCTGGATGAGTACAACGGTGACCACGCGCAGTTGATAGACATAATTCGCAAGATTGCCGATTCGGATAAAATCAAAATCTGCACTTCCAGCCGGCCATGGCTTGAGTTCTCCGATGCCTTTGAGGATAGTCAATGGAAGCTATATCTGCAAAACTTCACTCGCGGGGATATTCAACAATTCATCAAGGACAACTTGCAAAATGATAGCCGCTTCAACAAGCTTCGAAATCGCGATTGCGCTGCGGCTGACGGACTTGTGCTCGAGATCACTGAAAGAGCCCATGGTGTGTTTCTTTGGGTCTTTCTGGTTGTGCACTCTCTCTTGCGCGGATTGCGCAACGAAGACGATATCTCAGACCTCCAGCGACGCTTAAGAGAATTACCGAGCAACCTGTACAAGTTCTTTGATCGAATGCTCGCCACTATTGAAGATGTCTACAGGGAAAGGGTATCGCGGCTGTTTCTCACCATGACATACGCTGAGGCAACCTTGCCCGTTATCACGTTTTATTTTATGGAATTTGGCGATAGACCGCCCTCTAGAGAACCGCTGCCATTTCTGAGAGAATGGCCAAATGTAGATCTTGCGGAAGCAGAGGTATTGAATCTGAAGAAGCGGCAACTGATTGCCCAATGCAAGGATTTGATCCACATTACCTCTGATCCAGAAGCCCCCGTCTTGTTCGCCGAGCGAGTCGGCTTTCTTCATAGGACGGTTTTTGACTTTCTCCGCACGGCAGACATGAACGAGAAACTATTCCAGGTCGCGGGCAAGAAGTTCCATCCGATCAAGGTTCTCTTAAGAGCAAACATTGGCCAAGCAAGATCTCTGATTCACCTTCATCGGCTGACATACATAAAGCCATATCTTGAGCAATGGATCTTAGGTAGCTTGTACTATGCTCATTCGATTGAAGTATCGGATGGAACTACGGATATAGACGCCTTGGATGAACTTGAGGCTATTATCACCAGGGAATTTAGAATATGGGGATTCCCTCATGCTATGGAATACCTGCTTGATATGCAGCGGATCACTTCTTTCCTGGAGCTGGCCTGCAGATGCGACCTTGCTCTGTACATCACCCAAAAGCACCCAGATTACACTCCAAGCAAGCTGGACGAGATTGCGCCTCAATGGAAGAAGCTGTTTCGGCTTCAACAGCAAGCCACTTTTGAAATGCTTACGAAAGAGACAAAATACGATTTGGACAGTGACTGGAGACTAGGCCGTCATCTTGGCCTTCTCTCTTCGCAGAGATGTGGCAAACGGAGGGAAGAATCTGTGAGCTTTTCTTCTGAGCGGCCGGTGCCGTTTCCCGATCTTGCAAGGACTCCCACTGCACGCCATACAAAAGATAAGCGGATATCCAATAAACTTAGGAAGTTCTTCCATCGGCGATAGATTGAGATTGTTTAAATGATACCTTTGGCTTTTGTTTATCATAACGAGATACGCACACCGATACGCTTAATGACACACCCACGATCTGAATGACGCTTTGTAATACTATTACATATACTGCATGTAATTCGGAACTATTGAATCAAGTCTCCCGGCTAAATGGAGCAGATGGAGCCTATTATTGAATACGTTTATTTACCCCCGACTTCCTACTTTGCACAAGGCGAGATAGAGTACATATACACTGCTGCATGACGTTCCACATCTAGCCATGTATACTTCTTATACGCGCCTGTAGGAGAGTGAGTGCCTTGTGGCACAATAGCGAATCTGCCTTGCTATCATCGGATGAGTTCAGCCGCGCGATACCGTTTTACAATGCGGCTGAGCGGCTTTAACAGATAAATGTCTCAACCCTTTTTTTAATTCTATATTTCCGAATATTCATGCTGTTATATTAGCTGAACCACGCATTGTCCATTAACGAGTGACGAAGAATAATACTATGGCCACAGACTCAGTTTTGTGCAATCCATTTGACGACCTTACTGCTGAGTTGAGCGATCTGAGCCTTGACTTGGGGGAGCAGCAGTTATTCTCGGATGTTGGAAGTGAGTCCGAGGACGATGGCCCACTATCACCGGACCCAGTTCGAGAGGCTGGAGATCCGCTAGAAGTCATCCCAAAATGTCCCGGAGGCACGGCAGTCAAGCACTCACTTAACTGGTTTTACCTCCCAGATGAGTTTGACGACACGCCAAATTACTTGATCTGCACGAGATGTCACGCCGATCACATCAAAGGGACAGCCCTTGAAAGCCAATTCAAACAAGTAGAGTGGCCCGATGGCGAGATTGCCGCCTGCGGGTTCCGGTTTCCCCGTGTGAAAGACGTTCTCTGGCCCGAGGCTCTTGAATCAAACAATGTGAATGCGCTACGTGAATACATGACTAGGCGCATGCAGTTCAAGCCTTGCCCTGGGCAAACTCTGACTGAAGATACCGAAGGTAGAGTCCTCTACGGTATGATGGACAATGATGTCGACGGCTTTATTGCGTGCGAAGTCTGCTATGAGGATTATGTAGTTGCAACCAGCTTCGAGCACAAGTTCGGTACCTATCCCGAGGGAGTCTCGAAATGGAGCTGCGACTTGAGCATTCCGTATATTGAGGGTGCCGTTGCTACCATGTCCAAGTATAATAACTGGAATGACTTTGTGGCTGCTGCGAGTCGACGTCTCCATCTTTCGGCATGCCAGGGCGATCAGATACGCTCCGATGCTGTCGAATGGTATCTGCCGAAGTACTATGATATCAAGGATTTTCAGGTTTGCGAGACGTGTTACTTGGACAAGTTGGCACTGACTCCTTTCAAGCAAGAATTTCAACGCCTTTCCGAAGACTTTGACCCGGAGTTGTGGTGCTGCGGACTGGCGGATAGGAATATATCAACAGCAATGGCATTAGAAGCAGCCTTGGATAGACAAGACTTCGAAGTGTTTGCAGAGGCAGAACAGATCATATGTAGCCTCGTCCAATGCTCGTCGGGTGGCATCCTCTACGGTAATTGGTGGACGATAGAGGGATGCGAAGAGTTCAACATATGCGAGGCATGCCACTCTGGGTTTATCCAGACAAGGGGACTAGAAGACTTCTTCCAACTGTCGGATCGTGACTCTTCCACCGCATACGTGTGTGACTTCTGCGCTGGGAGCCCTCGGTTTACTCAGTACATGCTCAAGTTTGCCGAGATGCTTCACCGAGGAGTCTTTACCTACTTCTCTGATTTTGTTTTGACCTTTGCGGGTGTGCCTGCTTGTCCTAAACTCGGTGGCCACAGCAAATCGAGGTGGTGGGGATATCCCGAGGCTCAATTCTGTGAGGAATGCTATCTTGAATTTGTTGCTCATACGCCGTTGGCGGAATCACTACCTATGAATGGAGAATACATTGAGCAGACGACACTCTGCCAGATATGGTCACCCCGAATGCGCAGTCTATGGCTCGAGGTCTGCGAGGCAGGCGAACCTGGATCAGAAGATTCAGATGCTGCTCTGGAAGAGTTCAAAGCTTTCTGTGTGCAGAGGCTTCAAATATATCACTCGACAATTTCGGAAATTGAGGTCATCAGAACCATGCAAAACATAAAACGGCAAACTGCCATGTCTCACGCCATGCTCAGCATCCAGTATGGCGGCATGGATGGAATGGCGACTGCGTTAAGGGGGACGGACGGAACGAGATACGGAAACAGCAGCCTTGGGTGGTTCAATACCAGCTATGGAGCTCAGTCGAAACAATTCTGGAATAGCTTTACGGATGATCTCTCGGATTCAAATAGGCCGGAGGACTGGGTGCGCATGGCACAGCTGGAGGCTATTTGGAAGAAGGTGGAATAACCTATTCTATCGACCTTGAATGGCAAAATGTTGACCACTGGGTCAAACTGTTCCCCTGTATTGTTTCAACTATTCAGCTGTCTCTCATGATGAGTAGTAGCTTCTTCACTAAAGTCATTATCACGATGCAGTTTAATCGAGCTTATCCCCCATCACTAATAGACCGACACGCATATGCAACCTGACGTGACATTTCTGCATCATCAGCTATATCAATCATCACGGTTCTCCAAGAGCAGCGTTTATAGGATTTGCATCAGGTGGTTCCCCTCACAGAGCATTTGCAAACAGAATTTCCCCATCGTCCAATCACCATCTTCGCATAGCGCCTCTTTGATCGTCGGAGCTGGCGCCACCACAAAATTAGATTGATCCCCCCTCTTGGAGCCTGCAGTACTGCTGAATGCTGTACATCATCTGATTGAAATAGGTGGCGTGTCTGCCTACCTGGAACGCCACAGGCGTCGAACTGATGTGAGGTGCAGAAGGTAAAATGGCAATCAAGATTCACCCAGGATATTGGATTAGTGAACACTTTATTGCCGACATGTGGCGAATGTGATTTATCTTTAATAACTGTGAATAACAAAAAGGCAGATATGAATTGAATATGTAGAGACAGTCATCGATTGCTGCTTGGATTCGAGTAGTTTGCCTCGGTATTTTAATCATTTAAATCCAATCTATTACTTCCAACATACTGAGAACTAATCAATACGTAACTTCTTATTATCCTTGAACAATATGCCTGGCAAGGTGAGTAGTCTAGAGGAGCCTCAGAGTGTAAATAGTTTACATGCTGATTACCAAACTAAAAGGTTGTAAGTCGTGAGGAGTGGCTTGCTGCCCGCAGAGCCCTTCTTGAAAAAGAAAAAGAGTATACACACAAAGGCGATGCTCTCGCTGCTCAACGCCGCGAGCTCCCCATGGTCAAGATAGACAAGGAGTATCTCTTCCAAGGCCCTGATAACAAGACGGTCTCACTTGGAGACCTCTTTGAGGGTCAAGAACAACTCATCGTCTACCACTTCATGTTCAAGCCCGAAGATGATCGTGGATGCCCCGGATGCACTCACATGGGCGAATCGCTCCCTGATGTGCGCCACCTCAAATCAAAAGACACCAACCTCGTCGCCATCTCCCGCGCTCCAATTGAGAAGCTCGAGGCATACAAGAAGAAGGCCGGGTGGGAATTCCCATGGTATTCCAGCGGCAACTCCGACTTCAACTTTGACTTTCACGCCACACTGGATGAATCAGTGGCCCCCAAGCAGTACAACTTTGAGGATTTGAAAGAGACAGATGCGAGGTTCAAACCAGAATTCAAGGGGGACATTCCCGGATTCAGCGTCTTTCTGAAGCGGGACGGCAACATCTACCACACGTACTCGACCTTTATGAGAGGAGGCGAAAAAGTCCAACCTACACTGACTCTGCTGGACATGACGCCTTTGGGGAGACGACTTGTTTCTCCAGGCGATTTCAAGCTGCGAGATGAGTACTAGCCTTGCACACCAAGGTAAATATTATGCTTAAAAAGGGCTCTGATAAGAATGCAAACTTGAGCTCTAAAGGGGTATGAGGAGACAAAAAGGGCGTGGATGAGATTTTCAACGCTTCTTTTCCCTGTTTGAATTACTCTTCCACCGATGATGTATGGCTGTGGCTTGAAATTTCCAGTGCACTATTACTCTTCCCTGCAGTCATTACCTGTAACTGTGTACAATTTGTATATGAGATTGGAGTCCAAAATTGTATTTCTAGTATAAGCCGTAGCTAAGTCTTGTTCCCATCTTCAAAGGATGCATTTGTATTTTCTATTACCTTGGTAGAATGCCATTATTTATTCTTACTATACTAAATTTCTACTACTTCTGCTACTTTTGTCTATGATTCATGGCGTTTGCTGGTAATCTCCGTGTAAACGCGCAAGGTTTCACTATAAACTCAACTGTAATTTATTTTTGTTTATGACTTGCATTCACTATTCCCTCCCAATTCTCCACCCGACAGTCTGCCATCATCTATATCTTCTTCTTTCTTCCCCATTCTTCTTCCTCTTCCTCTTTTCTTTCTTCTTCAAGAAAATTCTCTTCAAAGTGTATGATATGGTTTACCTTTAGAAGAAGTCGCTGTAAGCGCTCTAAGAAACTTCGTAGCCCATGATTCTACATCCGAAAGAGCAATCCAGAAAGTTCTCGGGTATCTTCAGGACCGACCAAGTTTTTCAACTCCGGATCCGATAATACCGACAGAAGAACTTGCGGTAAGGCTTGAAATAATTGAGCATCTTCGCAAGGCCTGTGAGGATTCAATGAATGACGGTGCAGTGTTTCATTTCAACAACCTTCAGTTGACCACCTTCCTAATAATGCCCATGAATGTTCTCCAAAATTTGCACCAAAATCCCTTGGACGTCCTTGATTACCTTTCTCTAGACGGGTTCTTGTCCTTCAGTAAGTAGCCCTTCATAGTCTAATATACTCTCTTGCTAACGTCGATATTACAGTGGTGCGAGGGAACCGAATTTATGAAAGCCAGGGCGAGAGCAAAAGTGTATCACAAGAGTCCTGCATAACATCCAGCTTCATGGACTGCAGCTCCAAAAGTGTCCACCGAGATTTGAAGGAACGTAAAAAGGTATATGCTAATCCACAATTACTCTACCATACACTGCCCGCTAACTGCAATGAATAGTGCCTTGCAAGGGACCAGTGGTCCTGCATTCTCACCAAAGCTGCATACCCAGAGGTGTGCCACATCGTACCGTTCGCTATCAATGCAAGCCAGAGAAATATCGATCACTTGAAATCACTGAATATCTTCTCAAAGGGCCTGATTGGTCGTGAAAATACAGCTAGGCTGAATAGTCTTTTCTGTAAAGAGCCTGGATCGTCAGATAAAATGTGGAACATGCTTTGTCTTCATCCCACGCTCCATGCCTGGTGGGGAAAGTGTTTGTTTGCTATAAAATGCCTTGGGGTTATTCCAAAGGATGACGAGCATTCAATTGTTCAGCTACAGTTCCACTGGATGCCGCGAAATAATCGCAATCCTAAAGCCTTGGTCGAGCCTCCATATGGAAATGATATCCAGGAAATGTTAGGAACCCCCGTCAATGAAGATAATGCTGCCATCATTGCAGATTTCAAAAGAGACTCTGGCCGAGAACTTGAAACCGGTCAAACCTTTCAAGTCTTGGTTGAAAAGATGGACGCAGAAAAGATGAAGATGGCCCTGGCTTTGCAATGGGCCGTTGTCAGACTTGCGGCCACTTCTGGCGTTGCTAGGGCTTGGGAACTTGTAGAAGATGGGGAAAGTGATGGCGGTGACATTTCCACGATTGAAAGAATCGAAGACTGGCTTCACCCTATTACTTAGAGATGATATTACTTCTATACGCGTATATTGAGGGTATTACCTGCTATTATCTGGTATAAAAGAAAGCTGAATAGTAGGTATTATTTACCGTAATCAAAAGCATACCACCCAGTCCTGCCCCAGGTTTGTTTGTTCCACAATTCGATATTGGTTGTAGTAATGCAGTTATCCTAGGCGTCAATAAACACTTTCCTATTCGCCCCATCTTACATACGCCCAACTTGGTCACCCGGATAGTCCCACTACGCCCTTCCGGAAATCTTCACTTACACCGATAGTCCGGCCTCTTATTATGACAACTCCTATCCCGCGCGCTTCATCGCGCGATTCCGGACGAATATGCCATATGCGGTCAGATTAGTTAGTGGATTCTCCATAAACATTGGGTCATGTCATCAGCGGTATTTCGCATACTTTTTGCCGACGGAAATAGTGAAGTCTAGTATTTGCTGATGTCCGAAAAAAACAAGTGCTTATCGTCTGGATGGAATTATTGCCCCCGACTATAGCTGTTTCTAGCTGTCAGACGCCAAGTTTGCAATTCTTACCAGGTGCCGTTTTCTGCAAGTTTCACTATCACACGTCAAAAAAACGATTATCCAACAAATTAACTTTAAACATGAAAGCCACTCGTCATCCTATCCTAATAAAAGAGCCCTCAACCCTCACATGCTCCAACCATCCTTTTTCAACACCATTCTCATCCCACCATAGTCTTCTCTCCTCAAGAAAATAATCAGCCATGACAGACTCTCAATTCAGCGGGACAAACCTCCTCGCATGTCCCTTCTCCATCCCCGACCCCAAAGCCTCCGCCCCTGAACTCCTCTCTCGCTGGTCCAACACATTTGTCGAAAGCCCTCCGGCAGTCATCATCACCCCCAACACGGAAGAGGATGTCGTCTCAGCCATCAACTTCGCCCGGCTTAACAAACTCACAATCGTATCTACCGGAGGACGCCACGGCTCAGCCATCCCCATCCATTCCAAGATCCTCTATCTGGACCTGCAAAACCTCAAATCCATAGAGCTGGACAAGCAGAATGCGCAGGTCCATTTCGGAGGAGGCACCCTAACAGGCGACCTGCTACGGCATCTCTCCCAAGAAGGATACTTCACCTCCATTGTCAATTCAAACGCCGTCGGGGTTGTAGGCAGCTTCCTCGGCGGAGGCAACACCTCCGTGAACGGCCTCGTAGGCTGGATGGTCGACAACGTCGTCTCCCTGCGCATCGCCACCGCCTCAGGAGACATCGTCCAAGCCAGTCCCTCCTCCACGGGCGAAGAGCTCGCCCTCTTCAATGTTCTTTGCGGTGCCGGCCATGGCCTCGGCGTTGTCGTTTCTGCCACCATGCGAGTCTTCCCCCTGAGCAGCCTGAATCTCTCTCCGGCCAGCAAAGACGATCCCACTCCCAGCATCTGGAACCGCACCATCATCTTCCCTCCAACCGCCATCGACTCCGCCGTCGACGCGTTCCTCGCCTTCGTCCCTCCCCCTGAGCCCATGAACATCATCTTTGGCTTCTCTCGAGGGCCCCCAGGCACTCCCCTTGCCGGAAAGCCCATCATCATGCTCCAGGGCACATACTACGGCTCCGCCAGCGACGCTGAAGCCTCTCCAGCCGGAGCAAGTCTCCTCCATCCATCCCTGGCCGAAAAAGCCATCATGGCAAACACAATCCAGGTCCCTTTCCCCAACATCAACAACGCCATCGACCCTCTCAACGCCCACGGAGGCTTCAAGTCCATGTCCTCCGCCCGCATCGCCACCCTCTCCCCCCCAGCCCTCAAAGCCACCTTTGCAAAGTACATTGCCGTAACAGACAGATATCCCGACTCTGGCCGCACCGCCCTCATGTTCCACAGCTTCAACCCTTTCAAGCTCGCCGAACTGGGCGCCACCCCAGAGGGCGCGGGTAAATTCGTCGAGGTCAGAGACAGGGGGTTCTGCACCGTCGGCGTGTCGTGGTCCTTTGAAGTTGCGACGAGGGAGGCCCTGGCGGCGTTCTTCGATGACGCTTTGGTTACTTTGCAAAAGGATGACGAAGAAGCTGGTCTTGCTCCGAGAGTGTTTCCAGGTATAATGAAGTTTCTCCCTGGACGACGAGACTTGCTCCCCGAGGAGAAGCTGGCCGAGTTGGATCGGGTGCATGCCAAGTGGAATCGTGATGAATTATTTTGGAATCCGTACAAGGCATGATGAAGTTGACAACATAAGGGGGAAAAAGTAATAGCGTCATTGATTTTATTTCAAACTTGTAAGAGACATGACAATTCTTCTTTAAATCATTATGACAAGTATTCGTAATCTATGGTTCGCTGTGACTCCTTTTTCCATGCTCACTACCTGCTAAACTCCTGGTTTTGCCTTGTCAAAATCTCCGAGAATAAGCCTTCATATTCATCTACTTGAAGTAGATACTTTATTATCATGGACATCAGTTACCATTATTTTTTGCTTTGGTCTCCCGACCCGACCAGAACCCATCCTAATCATATATATATATACCCAATTCCGTGAATCACCGGCTGTATACCTTTCCAAAGGTTCTTTCTTCGCCCCGCCCGAAAAGAAAAACGCCATCATACCAATGCCTTTTATACATATCCTAGCCAGCTTCGCATCGTTCTCATTCAGCAATCAATTAAATTATGCATGTTGTGAGGTATAGACTTGGGAGATATCGTCTCCCTTTTGTACGAGTTAGGGGGCGCAACGGGGGTAGAGGGAGGCAGAGAGCTCAAATCACTCAGCGGAGTGTTGAAAGAGAAGTCAACCTCTAATTTCAGAGGCTCGGATTTCGGAGCCGGCAGCGGCAATGGCTGAGAAGATAGCTGAATAGGCTCGCCAAGCTTCTTCGCCGCCTTCCCCCTGGAGACGTTCTTGACAGCTTTAAACGTCTCCGTAACCGCGTTTTTAGGAGGTGCCTTGGGCTTAGGAGGCTGCTTCGTCTTCCGGGGGCGCGGCTTCGCTGCCTTGGTCTGCTTGCCGTTCTGGGGAGGTTCCCTACCGAGAGCAATCTTAATCTGCTTCTTGGCCGCAAGCTTAGGGCTCGGTCGCGGTGTGGGAATGGCATCCAAACCAACATCATGGTCGGCATTGGATGAGCCAAAGGGCAGCGCAATTTCGAGCTTGGTGTTCTTGAGACGCTCCTTGTTTTCACCGTCTTGTTCCGCAGACACGAGATAGTCGTTGCCAATGTCGCAATCCCACGGAGGCAGAGCGGCGAGATGAGCCACCTTGTCACACGGAGAGCGCACAATAATATCCCAGCAATCCTTGAATAGTGCATCCTTGGGCTCCGATTCGGTATTGAGCCAGATTGTTAGGCCATCTCTTCGGCCTCTTGCAACTTGGCACATCTCCTTGACCAGTCTCCTCGTGCCGGGAACTTTGAGGGTAGTTCCAACAACAATGACACAATCCGGTCGCGACTTCAAGTCGGCACTTGAAACGTTTCCAATGGCCTCTTCGTCGGGGTTATACTCGTTGTAGAGCACAAATCGCGGCCGTAGGCGCCCAATCCCGTGACTCCGCTTCCCTGCATGCGCGGTTCTGACTTGGTCAAAGACCTTGCACGCCTCGCACAGCGGAGCCTCAGGGCCGTCAAAAAGTTCGCCGTTGAATGGTTCCAAGTGGCCACATTTGCTGCAAACCATCTTCTGTAGTCCGCCGTGAAGCTGGATGGTGGCCGGCCAGGGGGCCTTGAGGGGTAAAGGAATTTCGGTAGCCAGCGGCTCCATGTTTGCATCGAGACCGTCAATGTTTTGGGAGTACAGTCGCATCAGCCGTCCTTCCTGGGCTAGTGATGCCAGCAGGCGGTGAAAAGCAGTTGGGCTCGCCTTCTTGGACATTTCGTCCATTTCCCGGACCATGGTGTGGAAATGCTGCGTCGATGAATCATGCCTGTATACAGACGCGTCGAAAAGGTGCTTGCCCGAGCCTTTCAGGTTGTGTTGGTTTTTAGCACGCGCAAAGAGACCCGAGGATGACCGGAAATCGGGTATTCCTGCTGACACGGAAATGCCAGCGCCAGCAATGACGACAATCTTCTTCTTTTTCCGCAACGCTGCAATCAGCCTCTTCTCCTGGGCCTTTTCCGCTTCTGTCATGTCTTTGTCCTCCTTGTTCATGTAGTTTAGGTATTCTGTTTTGCGCTCTTTGGGCTGGTAAACCTTGCGTCTTTTTGCCGGGGGCTGCTCGTCATCCGCGCTCTTTGAGGAATCATTGTCAGAGATGGGCTGGCCAAGGCTAATGGTAGCGGTTAATCTCATGGGAGACTGAGCTCCAGAGGCAGTTGTAGACATGGGCGAGGGATAGCGCCTTGAGGGATCGACCGCAGAGACTGAGGAATCCGGTAGGGAGGGCGTATTGGAGAGAGTCGAGAGGGGCGACGACGGCGACGACGGAACAGAGCCGCGAGGCGAGGATAGAGGACTTGAAGGGCCATCCATGGTTTCTTAGATCGGGAAGCCGGTCTTGTGGGAAAAGAAGAAAGAGAGATGGAGAGAAAAGGAAGGGGGGAAAGGGTAACAGGTCGGACGCGCGAGGTCGTCCAAAAAGAGAAAATTTAGGTGCAACCGCGACCCCAGACTAGACCATCTCGCAATAAGAAATTTTCTCTTCCTTTTTGCTTCAGATTGTTCCTTCTCTTGAGCTTGGATGTTCTATGTCCTTTCCAGCTACATCCAGGCCTGAGCAAACGCCGCGATGGAGGGTCAAGGAGCGAATTTGAGTTGGCTTGCGTCCCAAAGGTTTTGCAGGTTGAGATGCGGAGGTTCGGGGGGTGTGGGCAGAGAACGAGAAGACCCGAGGAGCCAGTAACCAAAGAGCGCGGCCACCGCCAGTACCCCAACCTGCAGCGAATCTCCAGCTGCTGTTTTTAAAGCCCGGCACGCGAACGTGCAGCGCCAATCTTAGCGCAGCGTGGGGCGTTACAGGCGTTAGGGGGGCTGGCCGATGGCGCCCTTTGAGTTCCTTTTTGGACGAGGGGAAGAGGGCAGAAAAGAGTGGGTTGAGGCTTATGCCAGGTAACGGCTTTTTACAGCCTCGCCTCAAGCTAGTGCTGCGTCAAAGGCAGCCTTTGCGTGGTGAGGTCTTTGTATGAAGAGGATTGAATCAATGGCGTCAAGCACACGAATGGTGCATTTATCCTGTTCAAAAGGCCGGATGGGCAAGGCGACTAATGTTGTTGTTCACGCCGTCAAAAGGAACACGCGAGGCCCTGGCACGCAAATTTATGATAGAGTTCAAGGGCTAAGGATCGGCCCCGTTATGCTGTGTGCCGCGAAGTGACTGATCAGCCCCTCGGTGCTCCGTAGCTGCAAGAAGACGCAGCAGGCACGAAAATAAAGGGGAGGGAGATGAGCGGACGAAAATGGACGGATGCGAGGCTGAAAAGCTCAAGGTTACCAAAGAACTTTCTGCTGTGCACCTGATGGAGAAAAATATGCAATGGTTATAAATATACATAAATAAGAAGAGAAGGAGAAGGAGAAGGAACAAAGCTACCGTCATCTTCTTCACATCCCATCTTACCTTCCACCTCAAAAGTGAGGCAAAGCTCTTGCCAGCTCATCACATCACAGCAACTTGCCCGGTGGGGCCCCGCTACTTGTTCCTGTCAAGGTGGTCTGTTATGACGCTGTCGTTGCCCGGAAACTGCAGCCGCGCTAACTAGCGTGGGTAGCATTCTACAGTGGGGCCCTCCGTTTTTTTTACCATACCTAGCGATGACGATGGGCTGCAGCAAGTCACTGGGGAAAAAAAGGCCAAAAAAAAAGAAAGAAGAAAAAAGGCGAATACGTACCCGGTATTAGCGATCTGCACGGCGTCCTCCATTTATCTTTAGCGGTATGCAGCATGCAGTACACGAATTCTAGAAAGCCTTGTTTGATGCGTCCGTGACGGCACTTGAGACGCAGCCAGATGCACCTCAGTCACTGACAGATGCGGTATCCCAAAAGGTTATTTTTGGGCGTTTTTATCGCCTAGCACTCCGTATTTTGGCGAGTGGTTAGAGCGGCTGTAGGCTAGCGAAACCATCGATACGCAGCATCTCTTCCGATGGCTCTTTGTCTACTGCAGGATCGTACAATTTGCAACAATTTGCCATGCTTCTGCTTTCAACAACCTTACAAACCCCCCCCCCCCTTTATAGGGACCCCTCATGTCATATGTATCATGCAAAAGTAGTGTTGTTACATAGGTAGGTACAGGTCTATCTCAACCCCTCTATTTCTTCCTTTCAGTCATCCCATGGCTCTCAGTCTCCCCAGACAAGATGTCAATCACCGCCTTATCTTCCCCCGAAGGCGTCTTCCTCCTCTCCGTCCTGTTCAGGAGCTCAATCCCCAGTATGCCGGCGACAATCCCGGCAATGTGAGACGCAATGTCCACCTTGAGCTTCACCGTCTTGCCCAGGCCAGCCAGCTGCACCGCCGTGATCAGCGCCAGAAACACGATGCCGTGGACGCCATCTTGCGGCAGCCCAAAGATCTTGAAGCCATCTGTGCGATGCTCCCAAAAGTATGCCGAGCACAGCCCCAGCGTGGCTCCCGACGCACCAAGAGACGTGACCGTCAGCCAGCCCCTGAGCGTGTATGTGATCAAACTGCCCAGGAAACCCACGGAGCCGCAACCCAGATACAGCGCAAGGAAATCTGCGCGGCCAATTTCATCGTGTAAGCACGTTCCAACAAACCACAGGGGCACCATGTTGACCAGCAAGTGGCTAAGCTTCGTGTGCGAAAAGGCCGCCGTAAACAGCGTAATGGGCCGCACTGTTGCCACAACAAAGATCATGTATCGGTTGAAGAGGGACCACAAAGGCGGTATCCTCCAACCCAGGTATACTAGTGCATTCATGGCAATCAGGGCTCCCACTGTTGCGTGTGAAGTCGAAACCTCTCGGAACAGCCTGTACCGCGGCGACGGCTCTTCATAGACCATGGCAACCGCGGCGATGAAGCCCAGGACGAGCGCCACCACGGTAGCAGAAGGTAGAATCCGTTCCCAGGGCTTCAGATCTGGCGGTGCCTGCATGTCAGACTGCGCAGCCTTGTAGTACTCAGCTACACGAGGATTCGTAATCTCTCGAACTTGATCATCTCGCTTGGCCAGTGGACCTGAAACCCCCTCGGTCGCTTCTTTTGCCTTGAGCTCCTCTTCGAGAGCCTTCTCCCGAGCTTTATTCCTGGCCTTATTCCGCGCTCGCATCTCGTCAATTTTGCTTCGGCCGTAGATGGGGTCGGGGGTGTAAACCTCGACGGTATCCTCCTCTTCCTTGCCCTCTCCCTTGCTCGCCTGTGCCTTCTTCTCGGCCGCCTGCTCCATTTCCTGCTCCATCTGCTCCAGCTCGTCCTCTGCCCTCAAGCCGGCGTTCCGAATCTCTTCTACGGGCACCGTCTTCCGCAGGTACGCCAGCGCTCTGGCAATCTCCTCGTCTGTAAACTGCGCCGTATGTATCGTAAATGCAGGATCTTCCAGTGTTCCAGCCACCCTTCTGCCGTGCAAGATCCGTAATAAATGATTGGCTCTCTTGCCACCAACGCCCGTGCCGAAAATCTTGTCCACCTCTGCTTCCGACAGATCCCTTCCGCCAAAGGCAAGCCCAGCTTGGTCGCGGTAGTCCTTCGGCAGCTCTTCGTAGTCACGAATAATCTTGGGCGCAAAAAAGGTCCGGCGGCCGCCGTCAAGCCTCCGGCACACCTTCAAGCCCGTCCACTCGGTCCGCCTCAGAGCCCCTCTTCCGGGGCCCTGGAGAGCGCAGCAAGACATCCATCGCGAGGCTGTCGCAAGCGTTCCGTTGGTCGATATCGAAGCCGAGGCCGAGCACGACCCGGCCTGCCTCGAAATTCCCCGGGCGGCGACCCTCAGCAGCGACCGAGAAGCATGAGAATAGTTGAACCCATTCATGCTGCCGGGGGGGGAAATGATTGCAATCTTTCTTCTTTCTCTTTTATTTTACAATGCGCCAACTGCGCTGAGGTGCCGAAAGGGCCTGCGATGCCCGCCGTCTGTCGTGGTCGCCCCAAAATGCAAAGGGAAGTTTGAGAGAGATATTAGAGTTGCCCACCCACTAGAATTTCTTGTGCCGAATCGGATAGAAGATGCGGCCTTGTTCGTTGCGCCACTCGCAGATTTAGGCTGGCAGGGGTACGCCATACGTTTGAAAAAACCCCCACTATAACTCATGTACATTACATACGGCAGCCCCTCCATGATACCATCAACTTTACTCTATATACATGCGGCTCTCCCAGCTCACAAGTCGCGACATTCCAAATCCCCAACGACCGCCCATTCGAGTCGACTAATACAATCTCCTTCATCCGCAGCTTCTGCCTCCAATAAACAAAGTCTTCATCAGTCGCCATGTCTGCCGACACCACGCCCATATCCCCGGCCCGCTTCGCCTCTGCCGTCAAGGACCTCTCCCTCGGCATGCTTCACCTCAAGGTGCTCGAAATCCGCAACTCCATCGCCCACCTCCAATACTCCAACGACCAGCTCAAGCCATTTGCAGAAGGCACGTCCGTTGCTCTGGGAGATACCTCCTCTGCCGCCGCGCCATCCGCCGAGCCGGACCAGGACTGCATCGACGCCATCAAGGAAAACGAGGTCGTGATTGATCGCATGGCAGAGCGCCTGGCCATTATCCGCGCAGAGGTCGAAGACCGGGGCGTCAGCTGGACGGAGTTCCAAAGCCAAGATGAGGTGGAAGCAGGAACAGACGAAGCCAGCACAACGACAAACGGACTAGTCAACGGAGAGGTCGTCGGCCAGCCAGCCGAGACGAGGCATTCTGCTTGGACGGACGGCACGTTCCAGACGGGCACGATATCTAATGGACAAGTGCGATTCGATGGCCAGCAAGCAGGACAAACAGCGCCAGCTAATCAGAGCGAGACGCAATCAACAACGCAGGGAGGGGAGAGTCAGGATAATAGCCATGGTGACGCTGAGGAAGATGGTTTGCATCTATAGGAATAATACAGAGTATAGCACGGGGAATACGAAGTGAAAGAAGAAGAAGAAAAGGAATAATGATGGAATGCATGGCTGGCGTTTTTGGGATCCTTCTTGGGTTGGATAAGTACGCCGTCTTCTACGATATATACCCCCCTTTGAGGCAGAGAGTATCAGTTTGACAGCAACATTACGGAAACGGTAGACTTGGTGGTTACGAATCATGGGGCAGTGCAAGACACTACACACTATTAAGAGCGGGAACGGGGAACAAAAGACGGTGTGATAAAAAAATCCAATGTTGTTCTGTGCAAAGCTAGCACTACACCCTCTAGGCTATAAAATCTCGCCTCTTTTGTCTTTGCTACAAGTACACCAAAGCCAAATACGCCATGCCTTTAAAACACGCACCGGAGGAAATAAAAAAAAAGGCAGAACCAACCAAAAAAATGAGCTACCCAAAGCATGCCTCCCTCAGCGCCCGTATTTGTGCTATGCTTATTGAACAGAAACGAACTTGTAAAAACGATAAAAGAAAATGTTCAAAGGACAGACAAAGCAAAGGTAAAACAAAAAAAAAAAGCAATCATTTGGGCCGGCTTAAGTGCGGTAATCATTTCGATGCTTTCTTTTTTAATACAAGAACGCTTCATATGGCGTCTTTAATCAGAGTCATCTCCGACAGGTGAGCCGGTTCCAGATAGATTCTTCTTCATCCTGGTAGACCTGTGCCGTCTCGATGATCTCTTGGACCGTGAACGGCCATTGCTACCTTCGCTGCTGGTTATAGTTTCCAGCTTTGGTCGTTGCGCCGCGTGCCCAGGTTGGCTGGAGTTGCTGGTGCTCTTGGTAATTCGTGATGTGAAAATATCTTCGTACTCATCCTCTGACTCTTCATATCCAGGAGGTGTAGCCAAAGCCTTCAGGCGGTTATTTCGCCTACGCTTGTCGAGGGAGTTGTCCAGGGCCTCGTCGGAGCCGTCAAACGACAGGCTACGAGTCCGGGTCAGGTCGGACCGGGTGCTTCGGGTCCGGGTAACGAATAATGAGTCTATCAGCTCAGTTTCGGTTGGCAGCTCCTTCATAATCTTCTCCCTAACCAGCTTCTCCTGGAGTTGGCGAGCCAGCTTCTCCTCTCCTCCAGTAAGGGTCCTCCCACTCGTCCTGCTACTGGCACTCATGGCTCTGCTGACGGGCACCTTGCCTTCCATAACCTTGGCAGACGGCGGTGGCTGAAGCATCCATTTGTGAGCCTCCTTGTGAGGCAGTTTGCTGCTGACGACGGGTGGGTGAAAGTCGTTGATGGGTGGGTTTCGCGGGGCCGCATAAAAGTCGCGGCGCTCTTCTTCTGTTACTTCTTTATCCATGCCCAGTGTTGATTCTATCAGCCTTCCCGCAGAGTCTCTCGCCTTGGACAAGGCGTCTTTGAACGTGTATCCAGACCAGTCTGCCCCCCATAGCTCCTCATCCTCGCGCTGATATCCGTGTCGCCTGTTCCAGTCGTCTGATAGAATGCCATCCTGTGATACCACCAGCGTGCTGTCTTCGTAATTGGTGTGACTGTCACCGGTGTTCGTGCGTCCTGATAGGCTCAGAGCACTGATTTCTCCTCCCGCACTCATCAACCCCCGTTGGCTAGAGTTTTTGCTCGTCGACTTCTTCGGTAGGCTGGGTCCCATCCTAATCTCTTCTTGCCAGTAGGGATTGGTGTTGAATGGTGAGGGATGTCGATATAGGCCAGGCTGTTCCGTCTCCAACTTCGCTTTTTCCACCCTCTCCTTCTTGGCCTGGCCTTTGGCCTTGTGGCGATGCCGTACCTCGGCGCATGGTGTGCAAGCAAGTAGGTAGAAGATGGCTGATTGCAGCGCGACGGGGAAAGACATGTTGGACGGCTACAGGGCACGTCCCTGTATCACGAGTGCCTTTCAATTGACGGTTGATGTGCCCAACATGGAAGTAGTATGGCGTGTTAAGGAGGCGTTTCGGAGAGAAGGATGCTCGTTAAAGAAGACCCAGCGAATCGTCCGAATGACACAAGCCTAGCGACGATGCGAGGATGAAAAAAGAAATAAAAACAGACAAGTGGCTATCCGGGGAAACAATCGTCGTCAGGCGCACTGGAATGGAGGAAATCGATGGTTCGTGGTTCGACTGGAGCGTGGGGGGAGCTGAGTATCGTCAAGAAAGTAAGGGGGGTCTGCGACAGTTTCAAGTCTCAAGACGCCCCCCAGAGGCAGATTGCGTGAGAAATGGAAAAGAAGAAAAAAAAAGGAACCGTTACAGGAAAAAAGACAAAGTGAAAGTCGTTACAATAAAAAACGAGAAACAAACAGAAAAGGAAACGTGACAATGACGCAGGATAATGTGAGTTATGGACAAAAAGAACCGGCAACGCAGAACGAGAGAAGGCGACTGTGGAAAGGAGAGCGAGCGTTGGGAGATGGCGAGGCGAAGACGGTGCGCATTGCCAAGAAGGGAGAAGTGCTTAGGCGACGAGTTTCAGTGCAGCAGCGGCCAGAAGCGCGGCAGACGTAAGGCCAAAAATAAAATCCAGGCTCTAAGCACCGGGGGGAGATTCGCCAACAGCGATCAGACCAGCTGGCTGACGGTTTTCGAAGGGGGGGTGAAGGTTGGGCTGGGGAAGCGCGTGGGAGCGTGGAGGAATTGGTGTGGAAGATAATCTGGCGAGAGGGAGAGCGGCGGAGGGGGGAAAAGCGCTGTAAGGGTGCTGAAGACGTGGCGCTACAGAAGCGCGCAGAGGCTCAAGAGTGCGCAGAGGCAGATCACAGGAAAGTGATTTGCAGGGGGGGGAACAAGGGCCTTATGATTGATTTGCAGTGAGCCGCAGAAGGGCAGAGGCCACTAAACCCCGCCCATATAGTGGCTTGTGCTTTTGTATCACTACTAATACTACGACTACGGAATACGGGGCAGCAGCACCATCCAGATGGTCGCCACAAAGGCCTCAACCAGCGCTACGACTCAGGCAACTCGTCCGACTCGGTGGCACTCGATGGAGCAACGCATGCAAGTCCACGCAAGACCAAAAAAAAAAAAGTCCACGGCGCAGCGCGGCACGGCACCACCCCCGAGAGTTACTTTTCTGGCGGTTTGGGCCTCGTACTTTGATACCCGGCGGAGGAACCTAAAACGCCGCCGAGGCAAACCCAATCAGTGGGTAGCTTCATTTACTTTTTTTTTTCTCTTGATGTGTCTGCGCAAAGAAGAGAATGCAACTTTCGAATAGACTTGCAGGAAAAGAGCCAGTCGGCGGCCTCAGGCGGGCGCCTCCGAATCGTATAATTAGCTGTGACCGTACCAGTACCAGATACGGAGACCGATGATATTTCTCTCATTTTACTCGAGGTCGGGTACCTGCCCCCAATATCTTAGTGCTACGTCTACTCTGGGGCCCGGTCCCCCAAGTCACCGCTCGGCTCCATGGACAAAATGAACCGCTGGCGCTCCGTGGCCCATAATTTTCTTCTCTTCACTTCGCGCGCGCGACTCTCCAACACCTGACGAATGCGGGTTGGAGGCGCTGGCATCGCTGGTGAAACAATCAGGATCCCCCTCAAAAAAAGGGCATCTGTTTCTGCGTTTCAACTCTGCCGGGCAGGGTGACGAGCATTGGTGCTTTCTTGCACATCGTCATCACAGTGAGATAGGGATCTGGGTAGGACCTCGTACAACAATTGGGATCCACGCCCATCAATGGATCCAATGCCAGCAAGCGAGAATGCGGAACGGGGACATGCCTGTCGTTCGTTTCATTACTTTGGGGAGGTACTTGCGCAGACTGCCAAATTGTGCACGACACCCTTGTTCCCTTTTTCGCCTCGGCGCGGCCAGTGGCATGTCCAGGGTCTAGGATCCAAATTGAATTTGAAGTTTTGACCTATCACTAGCACTACTACTACTACTCACTTGTACTTTGTACTAACCCAGCATCTTCAACAATCTACTTCGCCAACGGGCTACTGAAACTAAGTTGCGCTATCGACTCCGTCCGTTCGTGTGTGTTTCGTGCCGTGGCCGCCAATGGCGACATGTTACTCCCATGGGTGACCATCCTCGACGTCTTATTTGCTGTTCACAAAGCGGCGCCTCTCGGACCTGACATCACCACAGGGCGAGATGGGCTTTGGGCTCCAGGCGGGCAAAAAAGAGGGAAAACAGGCTGATTCGACATTGCGTGTTTTTTTTTTTCTTATTTTTCTGATTTCATGCAATGGGCTTATTCCCGAATTAACTCAAGGTTAACTCGGGAGCAGCGGTGGCCGCATCTAATGCCGCGATGCCACGTCGTCATCCGCCATCACTGCCTCTCTCTGCCTTACAACACACGTATGTACGCACAGACGACCTGGAGCCTAAACTAGCAGATCCAAGCAGATTTGACGAGAAAAACTCGCTACATCCTGGACCTCGAAACCGCTGGGCTTCCCCTCACGAGTCGTCACCGAGTCGACACTTTTTTTTTTCTTGGCCGTGCGTTGCCCCCCGCCAGCAAGCCCACCCGCTGACTGCCAGAACGATATATCACTCATCCCGACGTTCCGTGCGCGATACAATGAGAGAAAAAAAAAGAAGATTGGATAGATGGTCTCACTAAATCCTCACTTGCTTGCTGCTACCTCGGGACTTCGGATGGGAGAGAGTAATACGGGCTATTAATACTTTTGTAATCTGCAGTGCCTCACCTTCAACCACAGCAAATCGAGGCCGCGATAATGGGGTGCCACCGGGAGCCGACCTGCCCGTCCGCCAAGAGTGACCAGCAAAAAAAAAGAGAGAAGCAAAAAAAATTCACGGAAGGACGTCCACCCGTTCATCCATCCCCACTAGTAGCAGTAAATCATTGATGATGTTGATGATGATGATGATGAAGTGAGAACGGAAAGGACAAAAGGAAAAGACCAAGTCGCCAACACACGGCTCGATCTCGATCCCACACACAGTCATGTACTAGGTAGTAGGAGCACTACAAGCAGCCATCCAAAAAGCCCCGAATTGCCTCCCCCTCCAACCCAGGCCTTTTACCTTGTGGTGTATCTCGATGGAGAGTCGGGGAAATAGCCCCGCGTAGCCACTAAAAAAAACCAAGCGTCCCCCCCGTACTAAAAAGCATAGCGGTCTCCAGAACTCCCAGAACTTCTAGGTCCTGCCTGTAACTAAAATTGCAGGGCCCCTAGAATGGGCTCGCGGCACCCGCTTCCGACCTCACCACCCTCCTCGGCCACGCCACTTTGCGAGGCGGAGATCCGGGAAGCGCCATGCAGGCGAGTGTGTGTGTGTGTGTGGCCACGTAAGGGAATCACAAAAAAAAAAAAAGTCAAACTAAACTCTAGCCATTGTTCGAACAGACAAGGAACAAGACAAAAAGGCGGAGAGAAGGGAGCGAGAGAAAGCCGCGCCGAGCCTTGCAGGAATGTAATGTAGCACCAGACCAATGTTTGGGGCAAGGTACCAGGCCCGGAAGCATGGGGCGTACGAGGGAGGTGGTGGTTGGTGTTGCATCCAGGCACCAGGAATATCGAGACTTTTGCTTTTTTGTCTTTGTATGTGCTCCAAATCGGACAACTTCGTGCTAGCCGTTAGTCGTAGTAGTAGTACTAAGGCATGCAGCAGGTTGGAGCACAGAGGACAAACTTTTGGGCTGGCTACGGGTTGCTAGAGGCACGCTAGAGCACCATTTTGAGGTAGCTTCCATCATATACTTGCTGCAACAAGGTCTGGCTTGGTTGAGGTGTAAATAGTGAACACGTATCAGACCCAGCCGGTACATACAAATCATCGCATTACTCATGAGAAGTTGTCGACAAATGGTTTAGATCAAGCACCGAGCATTCGTAGCAATACAATGCCACAAGCATTTAGCCAACGTAGTGCCCTGCCGCAAATCACAACACCATCGCCTCCTTCGGGATCATCATCATTCATAGCAAGCGTAGATTTTTCCCATTTTGAGAGCTGATACCAACAAGAGTATTTACATACACACCTCCTTATATCTCGTCCTTCGTCCTTCCCGAAATTCATTCATAGCTTCTGTATCCTCCGTTTTTACTTCCATTGCAAGACCGTTTTCCCAGTCTCGCTCCTCAACAGCCAAATCCATAAGAGAAAAAGAGAAAAAGAAGAGAGTGCAGCTGACCTTGCGGCGGTTGTATGCCGCAGCAAGCCAGCCGAATCTGCAATTCCTGGTCGCTAGCCAAGTTACACGCGTCAACTGGTCTTGTCCCCCTTCGTTATTTTCCCACCTGCCGCGGCAGATTTTCTTGGAGAATGCCTCCCGTCTCAACATAAATGACAACCATAGAGACTAGCAAAGAGAGAGGGACAATGTTCCGACATTTATAACATGTCGGTGGGGAATAGTATATAGTAGCGGGAAAGCAGGCATCAAGCTGCTCCCGGCGACTGGGCAATACATGCACGATTGTATTCGTCCTCGTGCTTCTGGGATTTAGACATCCCACTCCTCTTCGGCCTCCTCCTCGGCATCATCGTCCTTAGTGGTCAATGCGGAGAATGATCCTCCAAAGTTTTTGGCAGCCGCAGGCTTGGCGGCCTTCTTGGTGGTGGCCTCGACGGGCTGCTTGGATTGAGCTGCGGGGCGGGTCTGGGAAGTCTCCTCTCCAGATTCGACTGAAGGAGCCTTCTTGGATTTCTTTGAAGACTTGCTCTTCACGGTGTTCCACTCGTCAGACTCTTCCTTGAGCATCTCCATCTGCTCCTCTTCGGATGGCAGAGCCGAGATCCAGGAGCTTTCCAGTGGGACAGCCTCCTTCTTGGGAGCAGGGGCAGGAGTGGACTTCTTCTCAGCGCCCTTCTTCTGAGCGGGCTTCTCAAAGGTGTCGAGAGGTGCGTAGAGAGAAGCATCGTCCTCCTTTGCAGCGGCGCCGTTGGCTCCGTTGGTGCCATCCCAGACAGTCTTGTTTCCATTGACGGCGGCCAAGAACTCAGAGCCATCCTTGGCAGCGCGGCCTTCGGCAATGCGAGCGGTTCGTCGCTGCTTCTCCTCAAGTGCCTTGCGCTCCTTCTCAGTCTCCTCGCGAGCAGCCTTGGCGGCCTCGGCCTTCTTCCTGTTCTGTCGCTGCTTCTTGGTCTCAACTGGCTCAGGGTTCTTGGCAGACTTTTGCTTCTTTTGCTTCTTGGACTCGGTATCAGTCAGACGAAGAACGGAAGGGCCGGCGGGGGCTGGCTCGAGCATGTCGCTGACGCCGCTGGCATCCACCGGGCGAGTCTCAGGGGACAAGATAACGGGAGACTCGTCATCATCAGCATCAGCGCCGTTGGACGACGGAGCAGATTGGACGGCCTCTGGGGCAGCGGGGGCAGCCTTGGTCTTGTTAGCCTTGGATTGCTTCACGGTCTTCTCTCTCTGCTTGGGGCCTTCATTCTTGTTGTTGAATTTGGCACCCTCCTTGGCCTTGGAGAGCTGCTTGGCAAACTCTCGGTTGTCAATCTTTTCTTGCTTCTCAGCATCATTGCTCAACCGCTGGTTGGACTCGGCGGCCTTTTCTTTCTGGGCATCGGCCTTGGATGCCTTGTTGTTGTCCTGATCCGTCACGTAGCTCTCCATTCGCTGTTTCTTTTTCCGATCCTCTTTCCGAGGCTCTGGCTGTGAAACTTTGGCAGTCTTGGTAATGGTAACGCCGCCCTTCTTCTTGTCCTTTTGTGTCGTGACATGGTAGATGGCATAGCCAATGCCAATCAGGGTGGCATAGGCCCCGACGGTGTAGAGCATGCTCGCGTCAGCCATGATGACTCTAGACTGATTTCGTGTCGTGAATAGCTGTCAATTGATAAAAGTGAGATCAAGTAGTACGACAGAGAAGGTCCCGAGATGGAGACGAACGGAGGGAACGGCAGCTCTCTCTTTTCTCTCTCTTCTCTCCCGAGACGGTGTCTGTGCGTATGGCAAACTATGGTGCCCCAACCGATATCAGAGCAGCGCAACGTTCAGGCGCCCGATCGATTGTCGGATAGCTGCAGAAGGTGCCACCGTCCACGGATGCTGCAATGATCGCATCAACGGAACGATGCAGCAAGGTTGTCTGCAGCGGCAAACCGGCAGAGTTGGCGCGATTCCGCAAGCTGACAGAAACGTTAAAAACCAGCCACTGCGAGATTCAGATGCAGAGGGAAGAGGGAAGAGGCAATGCCTAATTGCCCAGGCGCGGGATTGATGGAATGATGACAGCAAGCAAGCATTAAAAAAAAAAAAGAAAGGATGCTGTACCGACCGTTAAGGACACGACAAACGAAAGCACCAGGTGGCTTCAACGCAAGCAGGGGGGGTATCGTTTTGGCAACGTCGCCAATGGGGAAGCGAGGAGCAGGGTTGCAGGGAGGTCTTGGGGCAGTTCAGGGTGGTTAGACGGGAAGGGCGAGAAAAAAAG
>PXNZ01000002.1:0-15460 GCA_003012085.1 Trichoderma brevicompactum
AGGAAGGATTCTGTGGGAGCATCAAAAGGGGGTGCGCCGCTTATTGGGGTGGCTTACGGGGTACGGGTCAAATTCTGCTGCTGTTCTTGGTCGTAATACTAGGACATTCGTATTATGTACAATTATGGCTCAGCAGAGGACAGAAATAATCGGGCTTGATCACGTTATGATGCAACGGTGATGAGGCACAGCTGGGTTCTAACGCCTAACTTGGGGAATGCGGGGAGTGGGCTCTGCACAGCGCTTGGAAGGGGGCCACTAGGGCAGCTACTAGAAGCAGCCACAGGGGAGCGCTAACAGGGCCCCCAGCGGCCAGGCCAGCACCGCGCCGTGCTGCTGAGCCAGCGCCCAAGCACCTGTACTGTACTGGTTACTTGCACGGCGTCCGGCGGCGCTGCAGAACCCAGAACACCGGCCGACCGCCCTTTACTACAAGTACTGCCAGTACCACTCGGCGCCCCTCTGCTTTCCTCTCCTTGAGGGACGCATGACACCTGCAATCCCAACAGTCGCTTCTCGTGTTTCGATGGGCTCCCTTACAATGGCTTCATCGACAATTGCTGTCGTCTTATGTTAATTCAGTATCGTTTTTTGTCCCTTTTTTTACTCTATTCTTTTCAACGACGTCCCCTTTTCTTGTCAATTCCAATCGTATTTCCCTTTAGTTCTTTAGAGCTGTCTTGAGGTGTCGGCACACCGAGCTCGGAGACCGCCGGATTGTCGCAACAGCTGCCTTTTGCAAAACATGGCTCGCTTTGTCGATCTAGATGAAGAGTTGGGCCAGGAGCAGCCAATCGCTGCCTGGCAGGACGCCGGCAGGCCTCTCGCGCTGCCTGAGAACGGGACAGCCGTCATGGTGGTTGGCAACGGGGATCGAAGCGTCATCGTTCCTACACGCAAGTTCCCCAGCAGGAAGAGCACCATGACTGAGAAGGCGCAGCAGCAGGACGGCGAAGATGCGTCTGGGCTTGGGAAGGGAAAGGATTCGGCGGTTCGCGGCGCAATGGCAGAGGCGTTTCAATGTTATCCGTATGACGTTCCCTTTTGATCATCAATCGCAATGCTCATTTACGCGCTGGCTGTAAAGAGAGGGGAGGCAGCTAACGTCTTGTTTCAATCTAGCATCGTCTTCGGCATTGTTTCCCACATTGACCTCAACACACTCGACGCATTGGCCCGCTCAAGCCACCTTATTCATGATGGCTTGATACAATATCGGACGAGCCTCATGGGTGCAACACTGCGCTGCTCCAAGGAGGCCGTCCCCGTCGATCCAGAGCAGACGCTGCGATACCGCGCGCGAGCGACTAACTGGAACTATATGGAGGATGGACGCAACTACAACGGCAAGTCGGGCAGCTGCGCTCGCGACTTGGTGGCAGAGTGCAGGAGATGCGCCGACGTTGTTTGCAGGGTGAGCTATCTTCCACCTTTGATTCCCTCTGCGTAGTTGAATTCCAAACCGAGCATCTGCTAACATTGAGCCTCAGAACTGTGTTATAAAGCCCCCTCTTTCAGCAGCTTTGCGTGAGCGGCACCGTCGGCTCTGTGTCACTTGTGCCAAAGCGCCCATTGCGGCACTCGCGGCGCCGGCATTGGACATTTCACTACCTCTAACTTCCGACGTTGTGCAACGTGAAGTGTGTCAATGCGACACAGAGGGCGTCTGGTTGTGCCAGCCTTGTGGCCGTAGCATCCTCAATGCCGACCACGACTATAAGGGGTATGTATTATTTTTTTATATCAAATCTCAGTTTTTCATAGACGTCATCGAATTACGCATCTAACCAGGCGATCAAAATAGTATCTGGCGTTGGCGCACCAAGTACGGGGGCTTTACTGGCATCGGAGACGGCGATCGTGGCGTAATATGCGGCCGCGAAGAAGCCTGTCTCGCTGCTCGCGAGCGTGAGCAAGAAATTGACTGTGATGCCGAAGATGCCCGGGGCAGCACCCTGGCTCCGTGGTCGACCGGGTCATCCTCCGGCACACCGAGCCCGGGCCCACAGCACACCGGCACCCCCCCTGGCGGCGCTGCCGGATTTCCGTTCCCTACAAACGGCACCATTGAGTCCATCATTGATGAAATCCGCCTGAAGCGGACGCCCTCGCCGCAGCTGGGGCCCGGCTACGAGAGACACGAGATTGAAGGAATCGGCGGCATCGTGAAGCGGAAGCTCGTGCGCATGGTCCGTGTGGGGGCCTGCGTGCCCGAATGGGAGGACGAAAAGGGCAGCGGCAAAAAGATTTTGTCCCGCGAGGTGAATGGCACGGTACGAAGCTGGTGCGGCTGGTGCTTGAGAGTCATTCCTGGGGAAAAGGACAAGCGGCCGAGTGCGAAATAATCGAACAGAGGGAGACTTAAAAAAAAATTCTAAAGGATTCAAGGGTACTAGATGGCTGGATATGGTTTTTGCTGGTTTGGTCTTAATGATGGCACTGCTCACCCTCCTTACCATGTGTTTTTTTTTCATCGTATACAGGCGTTTTTATTTACTTGGGATGATATAAGAGCAGTGTTTGGGGCTGAGTACGAGGTTACGAGGCATCCTGCTCAACGATAATGAATGATGGATGGTATCACAATAGAGAATAATCTCGATCAAAGGGTCTCGCTCGCATCATGAATGTGTGTGTGTGATGCAATTTTCGTCATGAATTGTTTCTCTGAAGCTTTGTATATCGTACACCACGCTCGGTCCTATTTTCTTCTTCTTCATGCCCGACACTTTCTTTATACCCATGCCCTTGCATCAACATGATATCTATAACCCCTCCACAATCTCACGTAACCTAAAGCCCTTCGTTGATGTGTCTTCTTTTTTTATACAGATAGCCTCCCCTTCCCCCCCATCTCACTCATCATTTCACTGCTTATAACTCTCCCCGATATAGCATCTCGGCCCTCCTCTTCCGGTCCTCCCTCGCCTGCGTCCTCTTTGGTCCCCACCGCTCCATCTTCCTCTCCAGCTTGCCCTTGAGCCACTGCAGGTGCTCTGGCGGCGCCGGCGCGGCCATCTGCACAAAGACGGTCGAGCACTCAAACTTGCGGGCGAGCTTCTGCACGCTCCACGTGAGGGGATCTTCGCTCCGCAGGCGGCGCATCTCCTCAATGTGCTCCTTTGTGAGGTTGTACTTTGGCTGGCGGCGCTTGTAGCGCATCTCCGGGGGCAGGTCGTCGCCCTCGGCCGGCGAGTACGAGGTGGGGTCGTTGTCGCTGCTGCGGAGGCGCATGATGGCGAGCCGGCGGGGGTCGTTGCGCGGGAGGAAGATGAAGGGCGTGTGCTCGGGCGAGGCCTCTGAGGAAGGCGGGTTGTAGATGATGGAGTCGGCGGCGGGAAAGGCGGCGGAGCGGGAGGGGAGGAAGGAATCGTGGGGAGCGATTTTGAGGGCGCGCTTGGTGCGGGCGGTCGTTTTGTGGCCGCGGGACGGTATTAGGGGGACGGACACGGCGGCGGCGAGCGTCGTTTTCTGAGCGGGAAGGGAGCGGAGGGGATTGAGCAGCTGGGATGCTGGCCGGAGGAGGAGAGAGCGCATGTCCATTTTTGGTGGGATGGTGATATATGTAGACTTGTATGGAGGTGGTGTTGGATATAAATCAGGAAGAACCCCCCAATGGCGCTTTGGGCTGGTTGAGGAGGTGCAATTCTATAGCTGCTGGGGATTCTGGAGTCGAATCTATCTCTGGAAGATAGACTGATGGTGCCTCAGTGGGATTGGCGGCTGCGTGGTTCCCCCGGGCTTGTAAAGTATCTGCTGATAGCTGTCGTTTTTGCGCTTTTGCGTCTTAACTGAAGGTTTTTGCAATGGGCGTGATGATTAGTTATGTAAGCAGTGCTTATCTAAATTATCGTATCAGAGCGGGGTCACGTGAACAATCATCGTTTACTTTCACGGCAAGCACTGATACGAGGATACATGAATGTGAATTGCTTCTTTTTTGCCAAGTTGTTAGCCAAATAGCTACAATTGGGCGATAATTATTGACATCCTCAGCTCAGGGTTTATCTACTAGAACAACAGCGTGTTTGTGAGCTCTACGTTGATGATTTTGAAGGTGTAGACCTGTGCAATCTTGCACCTAGCTTACTAAGATTGACCCGACATGGACTAACATCGTGAGTTCTCCAGGTGTTCCACTCGCCTCGAAAATACATACCAAATTTGCACATCATCTGAGCAATAGTAATGAATCTGCAGTTTCGAGGTAGCTTGACGGATTAGGATGCGAGGCACATGCGCATAATACTCTGGAAATCACCTCTCCTCTCGACAAAAGTCCAGCAGGCAGGGTATTTGATGAATCCAGTCAGCAAGCTCCACGATGATGCTCATTTCTCACCACGGGCCAGCAACCCGGGGACCTTGCATAGTGCCATGTGACGTCGGCAGCCTCATGGCGGGATGCTAGTGCAGTGGTTCCGGCGTCATCCCAGAGCAAGGTACTTTTTTGCTTGCTTCTGCTTCTGGAGGCTGGGATGCATCCATCTTAGGGACGGACCTCGGCCGTGAGATGGAGGCTGCTGATATGGTATGGCGAGTTGAGTGCGAGGAGGTAGCATTTCGTATGGATCCCGCCTTGTTGCTTCTCTGGCTGCGGGGCGGGCCTTGAGGATCCCGAGCATCCAAAAGGCAACCGAAAAAGAAATAACTCAGAGTCAATGAAGCTCGTTGGGCCTAGCGTTGTTAGACAGCTAAAAACGCATTGAGCGAATGGCAGGCGAGCAATTGAGTCACGATAGAAGCTAAATTGTCTCTGATACGTGCTCTAGCAGCTCATCGTCGGCGACCTCGAAATCACTGGTACGACAGACATGGCGACGCATGATGCGCGAATGCCTATCCTGCTTGCGCAGGGTTTCGCCGCGGTGCCCTTGTCTCGCCTTGCTCACTTACACTCCCTTCAAGACGGCTGCTAGCATCGAGCCAATTACCAGTATGGCGTAGTTTCTTTTGGTGTGCAACCAATTACGCGGGAACATTGCCTTGGTGCCCTCTGTGGCGTCCGGGTTGGCACGTTGGCCCGGCGGAGGGGGCAGACATCACGAGGACCGAAAAAAAGAAAAAAAGAGGAAACAAGTTCGTTGCGCGCATTGCGCATAACGGAGAAGAATGATGCGCATCCCGTCGGCTGAGGCAGATGGGTCTTTTAATTTTGTATTATTATTTCTTCCCCCATGCTGGTGCGAGGATAGCGTCCTTGATGATGGCAGATGTCTCGCGATGACATACTCTGTACTTGGGTTGTCGTTGATCTAGCGAGGCCATGTGAGTCGCAAAGCGCAGGCAGCAGATTGATTGCACCGGAGGGATTAGCTTTTGTTCTAGGTGGTTATTAGACATTGACGGGCTGACCGGCACAAAGATTAAAAAAAGAGAGGTACAACCAGTCAGAGGAGGCAGTATTAAATACCAAGCAGAATACTTGCAGTAGCATCCCTCATACACGCGGGACGCAAAAGAGGGGGCCGATATGAGGCTGAACCATGTGTAAGTCTCTCCTCTCGCTGGTACGGTAGCAGTTGTCTAAGACTCCATATTCCTCCCCCAAGGCCCTGGAGATTGCGGTGATATGGGGCCCGTGTAATACTACTCTGTAGTAGCAACAATAATGGAAAAGGCGCAAAAAATAAAGAGATGAAAAAAAAAAGGAAAAGAACCACATGGTAGCACCTGTGGCTGCCTAGCGAGTCAAAGTGAGGCCGAATAAGGCACAGATGTGCGAGGTGGTAGCTGCATTCAGCAGCGACCGTCCATTTCCCGTTTGCCACGTCGAGCCCGTTTAATATAACATATAGGTACTCGTGAACTTTGATAACAAGCAAGCTAAAAAAAGGCCTCACGATAGGGGGGGGGGGGAACCCGGCGCGGACCAATCTGGAAATCCACTGCAGCGCCGGGAGCCTCGCATCGCATCATTGTGCATTTCATCTGCCTTGTTTAGGGGTTTTTTTGTGTTTCTTGTGGTGGCACTCGGTGATGCTGCGCTGCTTTTTTACTTGCTTCAGGTACGGAGTTGCGCTACTACAAAAGGTACGCGAGCAGGTTTTTGTGGCTCGCAGGGTCCTGTGCCACCGCCGGCGCAGTACCGGGTACATGCGGAATCCCGCGCCGGACTGCCGGCATGGGCGGTACTCGGTACCCGCAGAAGGCACCAAGTACGTCAGTTTGCGGCGCGGCAATGTCTCTCAGAAGGTCGCTTCGGCTGCCCTGGCTGTCTGGAATTTCCTCCCCTCATCACACCTCGTCACAATCCTTCGTCATCTGCACCTGCGACTGTTCTGGTTTTGCTTCATTTCATCTTCATTTCATCTGCCCATCCATCCCTTGGAGAGTAAGATCTCGAGATATCGTAACGCCCTTTTGTGCGACTAGAGAGAAACCAGAACTTCGCCCCTTGTTGCCCTTTCTCTTATCGCCAAAAGCTCCCTCTCTCGCTCTCATATTCAGCTGCTGCTGCTACTACTGCTACCTAAGCTTGCTTCCAGCCCACCACCACCAACTGGAGCTCTCTTTTCTTTCGTCTCCTCTAGCGGGATCGCTGCCTCTAAAACAAAACCAAATAAAAGCCCCCCCGAAGCTCTTGCGTCACGCTGCCTCGTTGGTGCCAGCAAGCTTGGCCCCCAAAAAAGGCACCAGAAAACCCCCAAAGCGTCCCAGGTTTGGCGCCTGTCACACCAAAAGCACCCTCTTGCGCTCTCGGCGGGTCCGCTCGTGTCATCTGGGCAGCGGAGGAACTGCAGCGACCCCCCAGCAGGTACGACGTGCGAAGCAGCATCTGCTTCACCAATATTGGTCGCCACCCCCGTCTGTTCTTCCTCCCCTTCGCAGGGCAGCGGCGAATGGCGGCCATTGGATTCGCTTAACCGTCGTGCGTGCCGATAAAACACTCGTCGGCTCTCTCTTGTTCGCCTCCATCTCCATCTCATCGTCTTCATCATCATCGCAATCGTCTGTCCTTTCCTCGTTCCACCGATCATCGTCTCTCCTGTCGATCGCAACACGGTCCCTCCTTGTTCTGCGTCTGCGTCTGCGTCTGCGTCTGCGTCTGCGTCTGCGTCTGCCATTCATTGACAGCAGTGGCACCACTAACATAACCTGAGCCCGTCTCTGCTGCTGCTGCTGCTGCTGCAACGGCCAATCCCGCAAATCAGCAACACGCTGCGTCTCTTCTGCTCGATTGTCAGCGTCTCCCACTGAGCGCTTTGCTTTCCCACAATGAGCCTCGCCGAACCAGCTCAGCTCAATCCTACCGCCATTGCCGGCGACCGACGGAGCACCATGGCAGACGACAGGAGCGCTGGAGGCGATTCAACGCCCCGGGCCATCGACGTCGCATCATCGTCGTCGGACCGTCTGGCCGAGCAGAGCAAGAAGGAGAGCAAGAGCAAGAAGCGAAGCCTTTTTGGCTTCAGCAAGAAGAAGATGGAGGCTCCGTCCAAGGCTGGTCCTGGATCAGGGAGCCCGTACGCTCCCAAGGAACCCTCAAAAACAACAGCTGCTCGCTCTACCGCTCGATCAGTCGCCTCGCCAATTCAACTCACACATGGCGACCATCCATTTGCTCCTGCTTCTCCAACTCGTGCATTCTCCAGTTCTCCGAGAATATCATCCCCGGCAACCTCGCAGATATTCGAACGTGACGTGCAAGACCACTCTCTTTTGAAATCCTCATCTCCAGCCATCCCAAGCCACATCCAGACCGAGAACTACATCCCTCCCGTTTTGGACGATGCATCAGAAGCCATCACCAACAACACCCTGGATCCTGATACCGTCGAGATTGTCACCCACGCTTCCCACCAGCCCGCCTCGGTAGCAGTCCCCGGCACAAGCGCCAGCCACACTCCGTACGATCAAACCTCGACTGACTGGGCTTCCGAGCTCGCTTCGTTTGCGAATCGCATTGGGTTCCCGGCCGACAGCGCTTCCAACTACGGCTCCCTTGAATCCGCTGATGTGAGACGCCTCTCATTCATCTCATTTGCGGATGTCGTTCAGTCAGAACATAGCGGTCATCATCTGCCCTCCATGTCGTCACGGGATAACATGCACATTGTCGGCCTCACGTCTCTTTCTGCGTCCGCCATGAACCGATCTCCGTCGCCGATCCGTTCACCAGTCTCCAGCCAGGGACCTGGGACCAGCCCTCCAACAAGCAATCCGGGCAGCATAAAGGGTCTGGATATGAGCCCGTCGCGGAAACCGATAGGCAGCCCTTCCAGCGGGCATTACACTCTGACAACGCCTGGAGAACTGAACATTGAGACAATGAGCCAGGCGCTGAAACGCACGGGCAGCAGAGACTTTAACAGCAGCGTGCGCAGCAACCCCCAGAGCCCTGTAGAGGGACCAGGTTCGCGATAAGAAGCCGAAATGCTTCAGCGACGTTTGATGAGCACTCCGGAAGTGGGCATAGCAGTCCACCGAGGTAACTTATACTTGGTTCCCCCTTTATTTCGTGAATTCTTTTTCTATCATCTTTAATTCCCCTCGTTGATTTTTTAAGCGAGTGGGCTTCTTTTCTTCACTATTTATTCGATTCGACATTGCTGGCTATATGCTTAGGAATGTCAAACTTGGACAATCAAGGGTTGCTTTGGAGTTGGAAGAGACATGTTTAAATCCGGCGCTGAGCTGCGGGGACCATGTGGCTTTCATGTGTTTATTTTTTCTTCGGTTGGCTCTTTTTACCCTTTTTGCTTATGGAGAACAGGAAGTTGCTCCATTTTCTCTTTATCTACACAATGTGAAAAGACGGGATGATTATTGACTGCTATGGGATGAATTTTGATTATCTTTTCTTGCTGCTTTTTTTTTCGGGCAAGCTTGGTGCGGGGAGTGGGAACAGCTTGTTTTACATGTCGATTACTTTGAATGATTTATACTAAGAATGAAGAGAAGTGAAACAAGAATATATATCTGGATTTTCTTGAAGCCAATGGCGACCACGTCTTGCTTAGTACTCCGTACTTGTACGTCAATGAGAAGAAGATGAAGAAAGGAGATTACCCAAACTATTACGTATTTACACAACGGGACCTTGCAGGGGAGCGTGGATGGCAAAGTTATTGCTCCATATTCCAAGTTTTCGCCTGCAGACTGCATATGACTTTTATATGTCGGCACGGCAGGGAGGGGATTATGGTTTTGTATAGCACATGATGCATGCGCGCCTCGAGTCATTACAGTTTTTGCCTCCTCCTTTCCTAAATCTCACTAAAGATGCCGGCTGTTCCAGGACATTTTCCGGGGCATTCTTGATGGGAAGGGAAAAATCTATTTTGGGTAAGAATTCGAGAGTATATGCAATGTGCTTCAATGTGATATTCTGGGATAGTGCGGTCTACGGAGTCCATACATACATTCAGGCCCATGGGCTTGCTTCGTGGTGACAGTGGGACTGTTTTTTTTTTTCTTTCTTTTTTTCTTCTTGTTTTCCCCCCTTGGCTTTCCTCCTTATTTACTTTTAAAATTGTGTTTAATGCTGTGCTGATGTCAATGCTGATGTGGTGGTGATCTTGTATATTTTGGGTATCTGCGGAATACGCCGTACCTATCTTCCTTGCTACCTTACCTTGTCACGGATTGCACTTTTGATATCCTTGCTCAATTTTTTTTTTTTTTTTGCAGTGTTTTTGCAGGATTTTGGATAAAATTGATGCCATGTACTCCGCACTCTGTACTCCATAAAGTACTCTACGCAACATACATGGGACCTACCATTGTAGTCCTATAAATAAAACAATAAAGACCAAGACGCAACTAAACTCATTAAAAACAAGGAAACGTGAAATTACAACATGTGCGCAAAGGACGTCGCATCTAGGAGCACAAATTGTTTCAGATTGCACAAAACATGAGCTACGTGAGATTTTCACCTTTAAAAAAAAAAACTTGGTAGTGGGAGTTTGGTGGGTTGGGGTCAGCTTATGTGGGAGAGCATAAGGAGGGGGGGAAGATGTGTCGGGATGGTTTCAGATTTAGAGGGCGTGCTTATTGTAGGTGTTGCGATTATTTGAACCAGCAGGCCATCTTTTTTGGGGGGGCGGTTTATAGTGCCTGTATCAAAACCAAAAGAAAAAAAAAATGAGGTGCGAAACACGCGCTGGGGCATCAAGTCAAGGAGCTTTTTGACCATGAGATTGATTTGGCATCTTCAAAGCTATCCTTCGTATCCTGCATCGTCTTCTCCGAATTACCTCAGTACACAATTTTGTGGCGCAGTGCACATGAGCAACGGGCAATTTCTACAGCACCTGGGCCGCCTTTCTGAATACGGCTCAATAGATATTGACATCTCAGTTTTCCAAGAGGAGCATAAGGTGCCAAGGCTTCACTCATCAGGCAATTTTTAACCGTCTGATGGGTATGACTGGTGAGAACCTAATAAAACGACCCTGCGTCCAATCCTACGATTCAATTCAAAGGCCCCCAAAAAGCGTCAGGAACGCCCATGTGATTAGCCCTATTACGGGTAGCCGGGTCATTGAGTTTGGGGCCTCCTGTCGGACATACTCCGTAGGTATGTCTGAGTAGGTGTGAGGTGGTATTTGACATATCAACTTGGTGATTACGAGGACGTGTCAAGGTACATGATGCCAGTTTCCAAGTTTTTTTCCCTTTTCTTTTTTCCTTCTTTTGATTCATTCTCCCTTGTCTCAATTCATGGCCGGTGCTCCGTAACAACACACAAAATGCTTCCAAGTAGGCGAGACGGGTACCACAGTAGCTCGCATGCATGTCTCGCAGCGGGAATTTCCTGTGGGCTCGTGGCTGTCTTCGTCCTACGAGGCATGGACAAAATGGGAGGCCTTTTTGATAGTAAACGGCACTCAATTTCGGATTTTACGCATTGTGCTTCGTATCTTGTACGTCTTTGCCAAGATTGCTCCGGTAGTTGGCGCAGCTGGGATCAATGCAAGCCATGCTCCATTCGCAACAGAAACCTCTTTCGTGTCTCTCCACGTCTCTTTCCCGGTCTCCTTTTTTTTTTTCTTTTCAGTCGTCTATCGCGTCAAAGATGGGATATTAGACGGCATAATATTAATCGACAAAAATAATAATCCATCCATTTGGCCATCTGACCGATCTAAAGACGCTACCAGGGACAGGCCTTCCAGCCTCCGGCGCTACCAAGCCGTAAACGGTCTGGGCCACTGGGCCAGGCCACGGAGCAAGCCCCTCTCAAGAAAAAAAATCATCGAACCCTTGCTGCGGCTGCCATTTGTGGGGGTGGCTTCTGGTAGTAGTACTAAGAACTGCGAGTGAGTGCCGGATTGTACCTTGTCTTGGGCTCTCGTGCCTATGCCTGTATGCCTGTTGGTCACGGAGCAGGATGAATAGTGATGCTTAGGAATAGTATTCCGTACGTGCCAGGCAATAGCACGGGCGATGCACGGAGAATCCTTGACGGGGATAAGCCTATGAATGATCCCTTCCCGATCCCTGGGACGCTCTCCCCGACCTACCTAAGATCCAAGTCGATGGTTCGCTCACGAGGGCTCACCGACGAGGGACCCCAACATATGGACTTACGTATGCAAAAGCTCCAGGATTGTGAACAAGACCTGGCACACCGCTTTTGGTGATGCTGAGATTTTTTCTCTCTTTTTCCTCCGGCATTCCTAGTTCGTCAGAGTAGTACATACATGTTGATGTTGATATTCTACTCTCTAGACTCGGAAGACAAGACTGTACTCCGTCACTGCTGCTGCTGTTACAAATTCGGTAGCTCTGCTTGCACTACACCGTAAAAGTTGGCTGCCGATGTTCCCTTCTTCTCCAAAGAGACGGTGACCAGCCCGGTCTGCCAGACGGATTTATAATTAGCATGACGTTGTCTGAGCGCTGACAGGCGGATCAGCCACTTCCTTGCGGTGTTCGAGCAATCTGTCGAAGCGTCCGAGCGTTGATAGCCTTTGCTGTTCATCCATACCATGCTTGACGCTCCACCGTGACGCCACTAGCCAGCGAACGAGACATGGTGCTGATGGGCTTACGGCAGTTTGTTGCGATGGCTTGGATTTTTTTCTAGAGTCAATTGGCCGTTTTCCGTGCATACGTTAGTCATTCCCATTGCTCTTCTTCGCCCGGCTTCCAATGCTTCGGTGCAGACGGTTAAACGGGGCGTCGTCTGTATAACGCACCACTAGCCGGCGCATGTAAGACTGTAGTAAGTCGCACAAAGTTCCGTTGAGACACAGGTCCTACTCACTCTCTCGCACGCATCATCATTACCATCATCCACCGCTAGGCTCCGGCCCTGGCAAAGAACAGTAGAGGGCATGGACAAGCAGAGTATAGCAGTGGCGTCTGATCCCAGCTAGTATTCCAGAACCCCCCCGTCGTACCAAGTCTTAGCCCAACATTGGAATTTTCTGACCTCTCTTTAATTTAGGCGGATGACGATGGCACCACGGACACGGGTCGGTACGCCAGGGAGAATATTGCTAGCTAGATTCATCCCGTTGATGACAGGTTACGAATAATACTCATCTGCTGAATGTCATTGTCTGTAAGGCGCCAGGAGATGCAATTATAACTCAGGTGAGACTTTGCCTGGCGGCCATTCGGCTGTAGCCCCGTAGCCCGTAGCCCGTAGCCCGTACTGTGGCCTGCAGCCCGCAACCTAATTCTTGGTGCTGCGTAATGTCCAAAGGTGTCAGTTGATCGATTCAGGCTGAGGATGAGGCGTCTTATTGCTTTCACGTTGCTTTTTATGGCTTGGTCAAGGGGGCAGAGATGGAAGCAGGAGAGACTATTGAGCATCCTTCTAAAGCTCAACACCGCCTTTGGCAGTACTGCTGACAGCTCCTTCCTTCTCCCCCAAGAGGTCGTCGATCCCTCTGCGTGAAGTAGACAGGCTGCTTGCACGTCTGTTTTAAGTTTCATCAATCCATCTCTTCTCTCTCGTCTTCTCTCTTATTCTAATTCATTGATTCTTTTTTTTTTCGGGGGTGCCTTTCACCTTTCGTTAGCTTCTGATTTCACCTGCCAGAACGGTCAAGAGGCCCGGTAGCGGCTATTGGGGAAAAAAGTGAACAAGGCCTCCAAGGCAGCCAGCCCTCCAACTTCAAGAAGCAGGACGAATTATTGGAAAAGAGCAAAAAAATTTCCCGAAACGCTGACATTGGCCGCGGTGGAGGGACCAGGCAGCCAGGAACACGAGCTCAAGCCTCCCGGGTGCGTCTGCTCCATACCAAAGGCCATCAGAGTGCGGATTTCGCTGCAGCGCGCATGCATAACCAAGTCGTCGTATCATTAGTGACGATTACAAGTAGTAGTGCTTTCCGACACGATCCCTCATCACTCTCGCCAAGACCACAAGAAGCGGATACAAAATCCCCAAGACGGACGACTCGGGGCCAAGGCTGCGGAGCCATCTCTCCAATCCCATTTGTCCGGCCGAACAAATCCTCCTAGAGCTGGGTCTCTCGTCCACCGCCCAACTCAGCATCCCACCGCTCTGGTCCCATATCCTGGGCCAGGGCTGCCAGGCTTGGGCTCCGTTCTGATCGACACCGCAGCACATCCCATCCTGCTACAACTAGTCGCCCGTAACGAATGCTTGGGATGCTCCAAGGGGTCCCCGCTTGACTGTTGGACTTTGGATTGCGCCTGTGTCCGCTGTGGGTATGATAGCAGAGTCACTGAGGCGGACGGGCCACTAGCATAGACACACGACGTCAAGACCCTTCCCAGAAGCCTCCGGCGACTTTTGGCTGGAACTCTATTCCCAGGGTGTGTCCGGCAGGCTAGTAAGCACACCAGCGAGGGCTGCCACAGAAGGCACCACGAGTGGACGGAGGCGTGCGCAGCCAAGCAGGTACTACTGCCGGTGCTGCCAGGGACAGGAGGACGGACTGCAGCACCAGCACAGCATCAGCATCCAGTTGCGGCGCCTAACCACGCGAGCACGCAGCAGTAGGCTCTCTATGTGGGTGTGCTTCCGTGCGTTTGCCAAATAGGACGGCCCAACAGTGCCAACGCACTCTATCTCACGCAAACTCTCCTTCGACTCATCGTGGGGAAGGGACAACTGCGAGCAGATTCAGATCCCTCGCTTCCGGCACCAGGTAAATTCACTCAGCGCCTGGTTTCTCTCATGCCCATCTCCCGCTCCGCCGAATCAGGTCCATCCTCGGGGCTCCGTTCAGAGCACAATACCTACTAGCAGCCATTGCTACCCTGCCGCATCCCCATTGTGCCTCCACTCCGGCCCTGTTGCAACCCCCATCTACAGTCCCTTAGTCCGCAAGGTAGCGCCGCGAACAGTCGAGAAACCCCGCTACGACCACGGCAGCGGCAGCATCGTCGGTATTGGAACGTGAACCGCGCGATACGTGTAGTGCCTGGGAGTGACAAATGTCACTTGATACCGGCACAGCGGCCGTTTCAACTCGACAATTTAGTAGCCGTCGCGCATCGCCCGCCAGACGAAGTTCTCCCGAGCCGTCCCAAATACTGAGCCGTGACGATACGAGCACGGCAACAGCAACACCACCGCCATCCTCATCGTCAGTAGTAGTAATAATAATAGCAAGAGCACTAGAAGCGGCGGTGGCAGCAGAGGCAGCAGCAGTAGCGACGTTCGATGTGGCACTGGAGTCCGTATAGTGTCGAGCAATGGCATGAGCATGTCACCGCCAGTCATGGATGGATATGCAACCCGCCTGCAGGAGGGCGGTAGCGATAGCGAGGACCAGGCCCTGCTGCAGCGGCAGCAGCAGCGACAGGCCCATGATCAGAGCCTAATCCAGAGTCGGCACCACCACCAGGGCCAGATGCAGAAACAGCAGCGACAGCGGCCCCAAACCCGTGGCTCGCCCCCTCTCGAATTCCACCGGAATAACTTAGAGCGCCTCAGCGCTTCGAATCTCAGGTCTTCATTTAGGGTCAATGCCAGCCCGAGACCTGGTCGCTCAATCACACCTGACCTCGTCCAAGGTCATGGTGGTGCTATGAGCGCTGCGCTTCCTGATTCTAATATGGCCCACCCATCCCGCGGCATTGGTTCTCAACAGGGCTCGCCTAGGTCTGTCCCCGGGAGTGTTGGTCGTCGCCAAGGTGTCGTCTTCAGCAGTGATGCTCTTTGCGACTCTTCAGATGGCACAGACTCCAGCCCCGCGACTCACCAGCAGAGAAATGCAAACGGCCCCCCGATACGGCCCAGGACGCGGACAATGGACGCCTCTATGCTAGGGCCCAGAGGGCCGGCTTCCGCAGCTGAGTTTCGACACAGAGTTAGCAGCGTCTCGTCCGGGTCGCAGCCCTCCATCGACGACCAGAAGACCTTGACGCCCAGTTCCGACCCTTCCAATTACTCGATACCCACCGTCAGAGTGCCCGAAATCTCAACTCCAACCTCCGCCTCCAAGGACAAGAGCAAATCATCCCATCATAACAGACGACTTCTAAAACGCCAGCCCTCCCGCCCTACTTCCCCATTGGTCGCACC